>QLTV01004445.1:3189035-3207569 GCA_003457575.1 Thermophis baileyi
TGAGTAGTTCGGAGAACCGGTAAATACCACCTCTGACTGGCCCCGCCCCCATCTATTCTCTGCCTCCCGAGTCCCAGCTGATTTTGCAGTAACCTTCCCCTGGAGTGGGGTGGGAATGGAGATTTTACAGTATCCTTCCCCTGCTACACCCACCAAGCCACACCCACCAAGATACACCACGCCCACCAAGCCACGCCCACAGAACCAGTAGTAAAATAATTTGAATCCCACCACTGCTTAAGAGTCATCTGTAGCAGGGCTGTACCTTCAAATATTTAGATGCCTTCACAAATTCCTAATCATAGTATTATTTTGCTTAGGTTATCTTCAAATTATTTCTTGTTACATTAATAGAAAATGAGTGTTCTTGGTAGAGGCCAGTTAATCAGAATGACGAAGAGGCATTGTTAAACACTTCTTTTTGGTTTCAGTAGAAAATATTTATGTATGTAGGTATTTAGTATGTTACTTTTCAGACAATCCTTCAGCCACATTTTTCCTTGGTCAAAATACAATACAATAATCAATATTTTTGTTATTAAAGGAATATAGCAACCCAGTTAAATAAAGAATGAACATATTAGCTTCATATTGTACATAGTGGTCATGTAAATAGTGCTTAACTTTGTCTTAAATCAGGCCTAAATTATATTGAATACAGTATTTAAATGGATCAAAAAAGTAGTCCTTGACCTATGACTGTTCATTTAACAATGGTTCAAACTTGCAACCAAGAATGACATATGGTGATTCTTCTAAGCTGAGTGCTTTTTTTGTTTCACACCTATGGACAAAATCTTGTCAAACTGAACACTCTACTATCTGCATCTACAATATATCTGGTGAATTTTTAGAGAAGGGCTCTCTTCACCCTCTTTCTCTCACACATAGTATCTGGACTAAGTTGCTTTTTACTCCTCTGGAATGCACCCCCTCCCTCCTAGGAATCCACCTCCTTATTACACTCTATCACATATACATAATTTATCCACATCTCTCTGATTTGCCATTTAATTTATCTTATATATTCTGTTTAATTATTTATACTATACTACATTCAGAAACCTGCTAGCAGTTTTCAAATGTTTAAAAAAAATCAATCAGGTGTGGGGAATATAAGAATAACAGGGAAGGACATTGAGAGTTGGAGGTTTAGACAAGATATTAAGAAACACCTTTTTCAGGAAAATAATTGCTGAGTAATGAACATGGTTGCTCAGGAAAACTGCTGAGTTTTAGGATATAGGGACCTTTAAAAGAATAAACTCTGGGATTTTTTATATGGGATGCTTTATATTTCTGATTCATTTATTCCCCTGTTTATATACACAATAAATTAACTCAGAATTCATTAGCACCTTTATATGTTTTCTTAATGGATGTGCTGTGTGGTGGAGTTGGTGAAGAAACTCTACAGAGTACTGTAATTTTTATCTTTTAAAATGCAAATAAATGCATAAAACTATGTGACAATCTCATATATTTCAGGCTTTGATGTCACTCTTTGTTCTGGCTTCCAAAGATGGCTGGGTTAATATTATGTACAATGGACTGGATGCTGTGGCTGTGGATCAACAGGTATAGAAGTTACCTCACACCTTCATCTTTCATATTGTTTTGAACTGGATTGTTAGGCAGACTGGATGGCCTGCCATGCCATGCCATGCCATGCCATGCCATGCCATGCCATGCCATGCCATGCCATACCATACCATACCATACCATACCATACCATACCATACCATACCATACCATCATAATGATTCAGAGGGAGAGAACACACACATATATGTACTGTATGTATATTATTATGTTGATCCTTCCCCTTCTCTCATTTGGGCATAACTTTTCTAATTTGTTGTGAATACCACTGTTACACCAGAAGCAGATTATCTTTCAGTTAACTAACAAGGATAAAATGTCTAATGCTTTTTTCCTTATTTGTTTGATAAAAATGTGAGGCGACCATTGTCTTCTTTATCTCCTAGTGGTCTTACAGTTGTGGCATATGTTTGGGAGCCCATGATATGATCTTCTGATTTCTACTCTCTGTCATGATTTCCATCCTAAGAAAGTTCTCATGGCTGACAGCTACAATCTAATGCTTTTCCTGTTCAGTTTAATAACAGGAGATCACTTTCTAAAACAGATGGTGGCTGCATAGGACCAGACAGTCTTGATGATATATTACACCCACACTGTGATCTCTGTTTGTTCTCTTCACAAAGCAACATGGTTTTATTTCTGACAGGCCTTTTGAAAGAACTATTTACTAGTCCAGCCTCCAAATAGTTATAAGGATGTTTATTTACATTTATAAATAAACAAATGCTTATTTACATAGGGGAATATACAAATATGAAGACACGTAATGAATTTGGAAAAACTGCATGTTTGATGAAATAAAAGTTTCTCTGTACATTTAAAGACTTTCCAGTCCGAGGATTAATTTGTTTCACATTAATTTGTTTAATGATATGCGATAAATTTTGTTAGAGGGAAGATGTTTAGACATGTTACTATTAGATGGGTAGAGCTGGTTGAACAATTGTAACCAGTTGTTATATTTCCAGCTCCTGATCAGTCTGGGAGGAAACATTGGGACCTATTCTGTTCTGTATGATCTGGCTGAGAGTTTAGAAAATACAGTAGTCAGATGTGCAGACGACACATAGATGTAGGAGATACAAAGGACAGAGGATAGTATCATGATTTAAGAGGATGTTAACAGGCTGGAACAGTGGCCAGAAACCAGTGTCAGCCCCAGCGCATCCGGCGCTCGGGCTGCCACGTTGCAGGGGGTCGCGTTGGGAGCAGCGGGGCCTCTGGCAGCGACAGCTCACCTAAAAGCTCCGGACAGCAGGCAGGCAAATCTTGATGACATGGGTGGCACAGCGAAGCTCCCCGGATCAGCTGGGAAGTGCGGCGGCCCTGGAGCAGAGGTGGGTTCCTGCTGGTTCGGACCAGTTCTTTAGAACCGGTAGCGGAGAATTTCCCCCGCTCGCCGAACCGGCAGCGATGGCCGGCTGGACACCCCCCCGAACTGGCTCTCAGTGGCGCCATAGGCGCCGGCATCTTGTTTTTTGCTTTTGCACATGCGCAGAAGCTGTTTTTTGCTTCTGCGCATGTGCAGAAGCTGGATTTTCAGCACTGCACACGCGCACGCACGAAGCTTGCACGCCTGCGCGGTGCGGGAGGAAGCGAACTAACAGCAAGGTAAGTTAGAACCCACCCCTGCCCCGGAGGCGTATCAGGCGGCTTCCTCCCCCCCTCTGCTCTGCAGAGCAGCACAGACGGCTATACAACCATTTAGAGACGATGGAATATGAGCTATCTCATAAAGACTGAGATGGAGTGCCTGCCACGTGGGCAGCTCCTCAAACAGGCATACAGGGCGGGGCGGACTAATTGCCAGCAGGGTGGGGCTACACTAATGATGGGGTTGAGGGCTTTATCAGGTGGTGGGAAGCACGGAGCAGTAACTCCAACAATTTTCTCTTTTCACTACGTGCGGGTGTCAGTTCGTGCCGGTGTAAAATAAACAAAGTTCAAGCCTTCATCTGTGTTTGATATCCTTCATTGCATCGGAACCTGACAACCAGCAAAAAAGAACAGGGATAAATACTAGGTCCTTAATTTGGGTAGGAAAAATCAAAGGCCACAGAAAGTGATTTTGGTGAATCACAAGCTGAACATGAGCTAATAGTGTGATGTAGATTCCCAAAACAAATAGTTTAATGATTATATTATTATAATTATACTAAGTCAGTGTTGATAATATTACTATTGACATGTCTGATCATTTGGATAGTTATTTCTTTCTTATACTATCCTGTTTGTATCGTATATTATATTATAAGTCATTTTGAATCATATGATTGAAAAGGCGTAGATGCATTTATAAGAGATAAATGAAGAACATTATCCCAGGCTACATGCCTTAACAGGTGGTCCTCATTTAATGACCACTTGTTCAGCAACTGTTTCAACTTGCAAAGGTGCTGAATGAGTGATACTTATGACTGGTTTTTCAATTTATGGCCATGACAGCATCACCACCATCATGTGAGCATGATGAAGACACTTAGAAGTTGGCCAAGATTTCTGACCCTCACAGCATTCCATGGTCACATAGTGTCTTTCCTTACCAGCTTCCCACAAACAAAGTCAATGGGGAAGTCAGGAACTTAGAGGTCACAATCACATGAAGTCATTACATAATGACCTACCAGTGATTAACTTAATGACGGTAACCAGGGACTGCCTTTCCTGAATCACATCACATCAGGTCTGGCAGAAAGAGCATATAATGGGTCCTATCCACAAACGAATGTCATCTTTCAGGAACCAGGTGATGGACTTTTTCTGCCACCTTCTGGGTCCTGTCAGATCCTGCCTGCCCTTTGGAACATCCCCCCCCCCCCAGATGAGATTGACCGTGACTTATGAGCCGCGGTGGCGCAGTGGTTAGAGTGCAGTACTGCAGGCTATTTCTGCTGATCACCAGCTGCCAGCAGTTTGGCGGATCGAATCTCACCAGGCTCAAGGTTGACTCAGCCTTCCATCCTTCCGAGGTCAGTAAAAATGAGGACCCAGATTGTTGGGGGCAATATGCTGACTCGGTAAACCGCTTAGAGAGGGCTGTAAAGCACTATGAAGCGGTATATAAGTCTAAGTGCTATTGCTAGTGCTATTCTGAGGTTGGCAAAATGAGGACCCAGATTGTTGGGGGAAATATGCTGGCTCTGTAAACCGCTTAGAGAAGGCTGTAAAGCACTGTGAAGCGGTATATAAGTCTAAGTGCTATTGCTATTGCTACTTTGGCCTTCTGGAAGAGCCTGAAGACCTGGTCTGCTTTCTGGTCTGGGGATCTGGTGACATTGATGGAGAGCCTGCTAAGTAGTTATATGGTTAGGAAAATAAATGGTGCTTTTCTGCAGATTTTTCTCTCTTTTTTTGCAGTTTTAGTCATTTTTTTAATTGTTTGTTGTGTTTTAATGGCTTTTGTGTTTAATACCTTATGGTTGTCTTTTGTGGTTTTTTTTTATATTTTTAACATTGTAAGCTCCCTGAAATAAGAGACATGAGATACAAAGCTTTGTAAATTTAACCAACAAATAACCAATAAGTTTTTGGAGCTACCCAGCTTTGCTACACCATCAACAATATAGAAATATACTCTTTTATATTGTAAGCAAATTCCTTGTAAAACAGTTTAGGAGTATTCTTCAAAAAGTTCATAGATTTGCAAAACCAATCTGATGATTTTAAAAATCTATTTAAAACGGGAGGGGTTATAGAATGAGAAAAGTGAATATAGTTGATTGTATTGCAATTGGTCTCTAGTAATAACTTGTGGTTCTTTCAAGTATAGCCCTATAATTTCCTTTATCCCTATCATCTACTTAATCCTTTGTGTTTTCCTCCCACTTCCCCATTCTCCCATTTCCCCATTCTCCCCAACCATGATTATTTATTCCTTTCCATTATCTGCTTGCATCACTTGGCCATGTATATCATTTCTATTTGCTGACAATTGCATCAAGGGAACAATCAGTCTTTATTAGATCCAGGATTGATTGGTTCTTACTGTCATCTGTGGCCTTCTTAGTAACTGTCTCCAGATCCATTATCTGAAAGCATCTGTCTTTTTTCTCTTGCTTTTTCTCCATGTCCAGAAATATCCTTGAACTTGTAATAATTTGTCATTGCCTTCCTTCCTAGAGTGAAATCCTTTTTATTTCTCCAGCATCCTGTCCGGCATTATTGTTAATATTCCATATTCTCATTATCTACAAAATTAAAAGCCTTGCTAAGTTAATAAGACAAAGACAAATCCTATATTCACTATTATCTATCTTAGGTTCTGTATTAAACCTTGTGCAAAGGTGGGTTCTTACCGGTTCTACCCGGTTCTTTAGAACCGTTAGTAACTCGGCGATGACGTCACGGAGCCGGTTCTGTCGGTGTCTCCGTGGGCGCCGCCATCTTGGATTTTGCTTCTGTGCATGCGCAGAAGCTAATTTTTGCTTCTGCGCATGCACAGAAGCTAGTTTTTGATTGCTGCGGGCACGCGCACGCAAAGCGTGCACGCGTGCACGGCGCAACCCTGAGCAAACCGGCAGCAAAAGGATCCAGAACCCACCCCTTTCCTTGTGTCCTTTTGCCTTTTCTGAAACTTATCTCTATTTGACATTTTTTGTCTATGCTTGGCTGTATTCTTCTGCGTAAATTATTAAACATAAATATGTTTCTCTGGGGGATTAGTTCATTCAATAATCTTTTCAGTCTTTTACATTTCTCTTGGTTCGTATGTATTTTTCAATCTGCAAACCATGTAGCCTTTTCTAGTCTGTAGGCCATGCAGGATGTCTTGCTGTAGAGTTGTGAACATTTTAATTAACTCTTCTTCAGAGTGGAGTATTCAGGGGATATTTTTTCTCTGTCTGGAGCTCTCCTGATTGGCGTGGTTTTGTCACCTCTTGTATCTCACTTTTTGGCGTAGTTGATTTCTGAAATATTCTCCCTTTGTAGGTGTTTGGCCTCCTATGCTGTAATCTAATTGTAAAGAATTTCAGTATAGTCTGTTCATTTTTCTTTACTATCTCTCCAATGTTCTCTTCTGTGATTACCTTGAGTATTCTTATTTTAGTACATTTTCCTCTGATTTTCTTAAAATAATTTTCCTCTTTTGTTGAAATTTTTCATTTACTTAGTTTCCTTCTAGATACTGAAAATTACGTTCAGTTGTTTACAACATTTTTGTTGCTTCCATCTTTTATTTTTGACTATTCCAATATTTATTTTGTGCCTTGGAGTCACCACTGACTACAGGTGACTGCTTGACAAATCCCTGCAGATTTATTGGCAAGATTTGAAAAGTATTTTGCCATTGCCTACTTTCTAGGGCTGAGGGAATGTGACTGGCCCAAGGTTATCCACCTGGCTTTGTGCCTAAGACTAGTCTAAAACTGAGTCTTCCAATTTCTTCAAATAGCCTGGTGCTGCACTGAACTGGGTCTCCAGTAGACTGACTCAATATTCCAATAGCTTATTATTTTTCCCTTTTAAAATTGGAAAAATTTGGGAATTATTTCCACTACTGTTTCCAAGATATTTCTTATCTCTTTCCAGAAAGATAATAATTTGTTCTTAGATTCACTTTCAAATAATTTAGCATACTGAATCTGATCTTTATATTGATCCTGTGGTCTGAGTGTATGTCCTTCTGATCAATTTTGCTGGCAGTCTATTCCCTTTCTAACTTCAATCTATATATTTTATACTGTAAATTCACAATCTGCATCTGGAAAAGTCCTATTGATTGGATTGTGCTTCTCCATCTTACATTTCCTATTGATTTCAGTTGACTTGACTCCAGTATTGTCCATCTGGTAATGTCCATGCATAAAGTCTGTGTTTATGTTGCTTGAAGCATGTGTTAGCAGTAAACAAAGAATAATCTTCACAAAATTCAATTTACCTATCTCTCTTAATATTGCATTTGCCAAGTCCAATTTTTTCTGTAATTCCAGATTGTTTTTTGTTTCTCCAACTTTGCATTCCAAGGACCTATTAATAATAGCCTAGTTTTCCTTGTGCTGCATTCTCTCCCCCACCCCCGCCACACTCCCTGTTTCCCTACCTGCCCATCTTTTATTCTCATATCTCTGTATTCTCATTGTTTTCTTTGTCATTGTTTATTCTATTGTTCCATTATTTTGCTACTGTTCTGTTTATGCTTCTTTTCATTTTTCTGTTTTAATTGTTATATGCTGCCTAGAATAGCTTCACAGCGAGGTAGGCGGCAAATACATTTAATAAATAAATAAATTTGGCACCTTTTGCAGTTTGCTATAGACTTCCTCAGTGTCATTTGGCTATAACCAAGCACATACCTAGGATGACTTACTTTCCCTGTCACTGAATAATATAATCTGTAATCATATGACATACAGTGGTCTATTCAAACTGCCTACATTCATTTATTCCTAAAATATCATGCTTGGTACAGGGGTGGGATTCAGCCGGTTCGGACCGGTTCGGGCGAACCGGATGTTAATTTTATATCTGGTTCCCCGAACCGGTAGTTACAAGGACTGGCTGACCCCGCCCGCCCTGTCCCACCCCTCCCAGGAGTCTCCACGCAGCCCGTTTTGGATAGCAGGTAAGTGCAGAGCCCGTGCAGAGGGTCTGGGAGGGCGAAAAAAGGGCCTACTGGAAGTCCGGAAACAGGCCCGTTCCTGGCCTCCGGAGGGCCTCTGGAGCCTGGGGGAGCCCATTTTGGCCCTCCCGGAGGCTCAAGGAAAGCCTCCGGAGCCTGGGGAGGGTGAAAAACGGGCCTACAGGAAGTACCAGAAGTCTGGAAACGGGCCCATTTCCGGCCTCCGGAGGGCCTCCGGAGCCCGGGGAGGCCATTTTTGCCCTCCTGGAGGCTCGAGGAAAGCCTCCGGAGCCTGGGGAGGGCAAAAAACGGGCCTACTGGCAGTACCAGAAGTCCAGAAATGGGCCCGTTTCCGGCCTCCAGAGGGCCTCCGGAGCCCGGGGGAGGCGAAAATGCTTCCCACCCCCCCCCCCCTGTGGTGCCGGAGGCCGAGGAGGCCATGCCCCCATGGGCACGCCCACCCAGCAACCAGGCAGAGAACCAGTTGCTAAAAAATTTCAATCCCACCCCTGGCTTGGTATACTATCCCTACTCTGATGATTTCACATTGTCCTTGATTTATGCATCTCACATTCCTTGTTCTAACTATGTACAGGCAGTCCTCTCTTACCAGTGATAATTGGAATTGGGAACTCTGTTGCTAAATGACACAGTCATAAGGTGCAACATCATATGATGGTAATTCTAGCAGCCCCAGTTGCCATCATTAGGCGAATCCTGAGTAGTTGCAGAATCCCACAGTGAACTGATTGTCCTTTGCAACCTCCTGCCAGCTGCCCATTGTCTTTACTTGTCAGAAGCCAGTAGTGATGGGTGAAAATGGAAATCACGTGACTGTGGGACACTGCAACATTATAACTGACAGCCAGTCTCCAATCACCAAATTGTGATGACATGACCACAGGGACACTGCAATGGCCACAAGTATAAGGAACTGTCATAAGTAGGGCCTCATTCAGTGCTGTCATAATTCTGAATAGTCACTGAACAAGTGGATGTTAAATGAGGACTACCTGTATGCCTTCATAAAATGGCAAACTACTTTTTCAATACTGGCATCATCAATGGCCAGATGTGCTTGCAGTTTTCATTTGGTCACATAATCATCTCCATATCACACACATGAAAGTTCAACCTTTCTCCATCATACTTAGAGAGCATTTTAATGTAAAGGTATCATCATCTGGCACTCAAATTTATATAAATATTTCAGCTATATCTAAACAGTTTTTAGCAACAATTGCAGAAATGGTTTGCCTTTCTCCTGGTTAGATTTCATTCTCAACCACTATGACCAGCAATATCATCCAATATCTGCAGAATACCACATTGATGGAGGCTTACATAAAATATATCTAGTGGTTAACTGCAATTCTGTGGAGATTTCAAAGAATTCCATAGAAACATAACTTTTTTTATTTTGCAGAATACTTGCTGGCAAACAACAATGCCACCACCTTGTTATAATGCTTTTTGTAATGTCAATCTTATTAAACTCAGCTGCTTGTTTTACTTTTTATTTACATTCCAGCCAGTGACCAACAACAACCCTTGGATGCTACTTTACTTCATTTCTTTCTTACTCATCGTCAGCTTCTTCGTGCTCAACATGTTTGTAGGGGTGGTGGTGGAGAATTTCCACAAGTGTCGGCAACACCAAGAAGCCGAAGAGGCCCGGAGGCGGGAGGAAAAGCGTTTGAGGCGCCTGGAGAAGAAGCGTAGGAGTAAGGAACAACCTACGTGGTTTTTTGTTTGTTTGGTTGGTTGGTTGGTTGTTTGGTTGTTTGTTTGTTTGTAGGCCAAAGTTTTTTGAGACAAATTTTATTTCATTATAAACCTAATGTACATGTGCATATGTTAGAACCATGTGATGGGAATTTGCTGAGGTGCAGCCAAACATGTTATTGAGCTTTTCCTTTCTTCATCTCAAGGAAGGATTTATTTTCTGTTGGGCTCTGAAAGCTGCAGACCTTTTTACAACTTTAACAGATTTTGTCTTAGTGCATTTCCACATTAGGAACTTATTGCATAACTTAGTTCATCCAATTTTTGTTGTGTCAAGATAAGAGAAACGAGGACAGATTCTGTTCAACAATAGCTGGGTGATACTACACTGTGCTATGCTGTGAAGACATTCTAAAGCACGGGTGTCAAACTCAATCGCGTCACGTGACATATAGTGACGTATTGCAATGTTTTTTGCCTTTGCGAGCCAGGGTGGGCATAGCCTGCGTGTAACATATTCGGCCTGTGGGCCACCAGTTTAACAGGCCTGTAAAAGCACTAGTAGGGAACTGGCCTAACTCAGCAGTTCTCAAGTAAATGAAGCTCCTTGCTTTAAAAGGAAAGTGTGGCCTTAATTATCTCATCCTTACCTCACTAACTCTTCCCTTCCTGTTCATCTTAAAGATTTGTTTGAATGCACCTCATTCCTGTAACAATGTGGCTCCCTTTATCTTCCCCTTCCCTTAGATTTACTCTCAGGACTAAAAGTTTCATAGTTGTCCTCTTTTTTCTTCCTTTCTGCTATTTACCTTCCTTTTTGTTTTCTTCCCTTCCTTTTATTATATTTCTGTAATATTGCTTCCTATTTTCCTTTTCTTAATTATTGTTCCTTTTTTTCTTTCAATTCTTTCCCTTTCTTCATCTTTTCTCTCAATTCTCTCTCTGCATGTGCCACTCTCTCTCACACACACACACACACATTCTCTCTCTCTCTCTCTCTCTCTCTCTCACACACACACACACACAAATGTGTCCTAATCTGAACTCCCTCTTTTCTACCATTTTTCTGATTTGCTCCCTTACCTCCACTGAAGAAGCACAGCGCTTGCCATACTATGCCACCTACTGCCCTGTCCGCCTCCTCATCCATTCAGTCTGCACCAGCCACTACTTGGACATCTTTATCACCTTTATAATTTGCCTCAACGTCGTAACAATGTCTTTGGAGCACTACAACCAACCGATGGTGAGTTCAAGAAACCTTTTTTTTTTTTGCCTCTATGCCCCTCTTTTCTTTCTGTTTATTCTACATTAAAAGAGTTCCTGCTTGTAAAACAGAAAATCAGAGATCTCAACAGTTAGTAGGAATATTTGGTAGTGCTTAGAAAGTTATTCAGGAAAAGATTTCCTGTCTCAGATGTGTTGCAGAGAAGTTCTATCTAGAAAGCAAGCAAGTTTCTTCAAACCGAAAATAAGACCCTGTCTTATATTTTTTTTAACCCTGAAATAAGCGCTTGGCCTTATTGCCATGCACTCAAAAGCCCGATTGGGCTTATTATCAGGGGATGTCTTATTTTGGGGGAAACAGGGTATATATATATATATGCATTAACAACTGCTAATCCCCCATCTTGGAATTCTTCACCTTCTGAATTTGTTATAATGTTGTTTTTATTATTTTAAACTTTTTAATCTTAAATTATTCTGATTTTAATGTTTAATTTTATTGATATTGTACTCTGCCCAGAGCTCCTCTCTGTGGGAGATGAGTGGTTAAGAAATATAAAATATAAATAAATACATTTATTTAAATCATATCCTTCCTCCCATGAATGAAAATGATTATACTTGGATAATTGCACTTATTTAATGTTTTGGATGCAATTTCTTTATCAATAACTCCCCATCACAACCACCAAATGTCTGCATTAGGGGGAAGTAAACAAAAGTGTGTGTGTGTGTGTGTGTGTGTGTGTGTATTTATTTAATGCTTATATGAATAAGTTTAAAACAGCCTAAATATATAGATGAATACTTATACAAATATTGCAAGATTCATACCATTATAAAACTAAGATGCAAATTTAATATCAAATACCTTTATCTGTTAGCATTGAAAGGTTTGCATTGCAGCACATTGGATAAGATATATTTCTTAATTGCTACCTTTTGTCCCACAGAGCTACAAATTCAAGAAAGTTCATCATCTAGTGGGGAATTATCTGAGAGATCTTTTATATAGCATCTTTCTAAATATTCTGTTGACCTTGTATGAAATTACAAGAGCAAACATATATTACTGGGCCGAGCATTCTTTAGTTTATGCTGCAAAGTTTATTATCTCCTTCCTTATTAAATCCATCAAATTGTTAACTATGGAAGACAAATGTTTTTACCTTCCTGTCACAGCATTTCTTTAGTGGAATGCTTATAAAAAGCTTTAATTATCCAATCCTTTGGGGTGAGCTTCAATAGCTTCATACAAGTTGACTAACTTTGAAAAAATCCTCTAAATGCTATAGAGAATGAAGTTCTCAGCTTTTTTAAATACATTTTCCCTTTGGGAATGCAATGTGACTCATTTCCAACTGAATATGATGAATTCTCATTCATCAATTTTTTGTAATTTGCATAATAAGAGATGCAATTTGCACAGAACTATATCTAATGCGCTAACCATAAGCCTTCCAGATGTGTTGTCACTGAAACATTAGAATTCCTAGCCTTCTTTCCTTTTAGAACACATAATGATCTGGAAAATGATATTACTAGGTCAAATCTGGCATGCATTCTATTTTACGTTTCTCTTTCCAGTTCTTTCATATTAATGAAAAGATAAAAAATGGAATTGAGACTTCCCTGAGAATTAATAGATACCATTTGGAAAAATATTTTGTATCTTCCTCTTTAATCTCCATCATCCCCTCTTCTATTATACCTAGAAATTATTTAATATTACAGTCCTATGACAGAATCTCTGGGAATAAGATCTACTGAATTTAATGGAATAACATTGGGTGAATGGTCACCAAATTGTTTGTAAATCATTAAAATGCCAGCATAGAAAAGGTTATCTGTTTCATTAGCTGTGATAAATTGAGACTGCTGCTTAATACTTTGAAAATCCTTGAATCCTCTTCAAAGTTTATTCTTTCACTTAATGAGATAAAAAAAATACAGCAAACTTAAAAGCCATGTACAGTACACAGTAATTTTAACTCCAACTCTGTCCAAATATGGTATGGGGGATACACTACTGTTTTTTGTAAAAAGAATAAAGACCAACAATCTTTCATGGAAATTTGCCAAAAAGGAACAATGAAGAAAGTATTAAAACAATAAAGATAATCCATGTAAGACAATTCTTGCTATGAATAGCTCAGTGTTCAAAGATTTTGGCAGCCCTGGAAGACTGAAAGGCTGCTGCTGTACCTGTTGCTGATTGTTCTCCATCCATGCTGGGGAAGATGAAAAGTGGAATTCCAAACTGTCTTTCCCAACTCACCAACATTTAATTATGTACATGTAAAGATTAGCATTAACATGATTCCATAGCAGCAGTCTTTCCCTCCTGCAGTAACAACTGGAGGAACAGTGGTGAGCCTGAACTCTTTCATGCTGTCATCTTAATTATGCTATTTCCAACAACAGTGTATGCACGTTAGGAATGGCATAATTAGGATGACAGCACTGATGAGTTCAGGTGCGTTGCTCACAGCTGTGCATCATTATTGCTGTCATTGTCGTGGCATCTTTATATCTGGGCAACTCAACCACCTGAAAATAAATCAGTGGCCCCTCAAGGGCAAGCAATCTGACTAGGACCTCCCAAGATCTGAAGGCAACTCTGGTTACTCATCCTCTAGCAACCCTAATGTTGATTGCCTTTTCCTTATCCTCCTTTCAAGTATAAGGTGAGACACTATACAGGTAATCCTCGACTTACGACCATAATTGAGCCCAAAATTTCTGTTGTTAAGTGAAACATTTGTTAAGTGAGTTTTGCACCACTTTACGACCTTGCTTGCCACAGTTGTTAAGTGAATCACTACACCTGGTAAGTTAGTAACCCGGTTGTTAAGTGAATCTGGCTTCCCCATTGATTTTGCTTGTCAGGAGGTTGTAAAAGGTTATTGCACGACCTTGGGTCACAGCAACAGTTATAAGTGTGAACCAGTTGCCAAGCATCTGAATTTTGATCACATGATTATGGGAATACTTCAAAGGTTGTAACTGTGAAAAATGGTCATGTCACTTTTTTCAGTGCTGTTGTAACTTTGAACAGTCACTAAATGAACTGTTATAAGTTGTAGGACTACCTATATTGTTATTCTCATGCAACTTGCACATTACTTTCATCCAACCTTTTCAGTATTTTGAGGTTGTTAAAAACAGGATAAATTATTTTCCTGCTCTGAGTTGGGAGAAAGGTGTCATTTGCATGAAGACCAACCAGGCAATGCTGCACCCAACTCTGTTCCATTGGAGCAAAGAGAAAGTTGGTATTTGCCCTAGAAACTACCAAAGAGAATTATGAATGTGTGGGATCTGCTGCAAACTGAGAATTTAATTGGAATGTAACAAGACATTTTTTTAAAAAAAAGAGAATACACTTCCATATTTTCTTTGCCAGCTACAGACCATATCAGTCCCAGAGCTTTATGTTAGTAATATTTCCTTTTCCTCTTATTCATAGTCCCTGGAGACTGCTCTTAAGTATTGCAACTACATGTTTACTACAGTCTTTGTTTTGGAAGCAGTTTTGAAGCTTGTGGCCTTTGGACTGAGACGCTTTTTTAAAGACAGGTGAGCTGGAATGAAGATGATACCTGTTCTGGGGGAATCAGATGATCAGAAATGATGCATGTTGTACTTTGATTATTGCGAGTATACATTATTAAACTTAAAACTAAGGGACACATTCCCAATGTCTTCTTGTAGAGAGTAATGGTGTACCAGGATTTTAAAGTCCCACTAACACTACTAAGTAGAAATCAGCAGACATTGTTCAGTATTTCATGGAGATGAGATAACTGAAGAGATTTCCATAAACCATTCCTTTTCTTTTTTCATATTCAGGATTCTGTAATCAAAATCAGTATTACATCTTATTAAATAAGTGGTAAAAGAAAAATCAGTGTAACATTAAAAGGAAAGGGAAACATTCTAATCCATGTAATCACCAGGAAAAAAAATTCTTGAAACCTGTAACTAAAATGTTTTTACAAAGCAATACTTTAAAATTAAAGGAAGTATAAACAAGGATAAATACTACTTCATTTATTAGAAATCCCTATTGTTTCACTTTATTTGGTCAGTCTTTTTCTCTTAATAAATGTTCACAAAGTTTCTGTCCAGTCAAAATATTCAGTTTTACAGTAGACTAATCAGTGATCTAGTTCAGTATGAAATATCACCATCTATCATTAAAAAACACACCCATAAAGATTAACTTCCTCAAAATATATTGAGCACCAAAATAAAGGATATCAATTAAACTATTTAAGGATATTAATATATATATATATATATATGTTAAATCACCTGGTATACCCAAATATGGAGACTATACTAGTCTCCCTTTATTTATGTAAAAATATAACATATAGAAACGGACTGTCATTTGTAATTAACTGTCTGGATGGCCTCTGGAGGCGCCAAAAGGCAAAAAGGAAGCAGTATGCTTCCTCCCATATTTGGGTATACCAGGTGATTTAACAGAGAAAAAAACATATATATCCTTGTCCCTGGAACAAGCAGATAGGGAGAAGAATCCTGTGGCTCAGAGGTTTAATCACTTGCCTTGTGAGGCAAGGGGCCCAGGTTCTAATCCCATAAGGGTGTGGCTAGCTGCTGAGAGCTAAATAGCTTGAAATAGATCTATACTAGTCTCCCTTTATTTATGTAAAAATATAACATATATATATATATATAGATAGATAGATAGATAGATAGATAGATAGATAGATAGATAGATAGATAGATAGATAGATAGATATACACATATATATGTTATATTTTTACATAAATAAAGGGAGACTAGTATAGCAAATCCTAGAAGCACGAGGCTGTAGACACAAGCCTGATAACCAGCCTGATGATGACGAATGAGACTTCGTCGAAACGTCGCAACGACATCTCCAACTTCACGCGGGAGAAAACCCGAATAACCACAGACCTACATATAGATATAGATATAGATATAGATATAGATATATATATTTCAATTTTTAAAATTGGCTTACCTGATTAATGCAATATTCTAAATAACCTAGTTTAGTTTTTTTGAAAAAATAAATAAAGAAATAGCAGGATTCCGTCTTTCATTGAGACAGAAAAGATGTCTTATTTTCTTCAATTTCTTAAAGGTGGAACCAGCTGGATCTAGCTATTGTTCTGCTCTCAGTCATGGGAATTACTCTGGAGGAGATTGAAATCAATGCTGCCCTTCCAATCAATCCCACCATCATCCGCATCATGAGAGTGCTTCGTATTGCCCGAGGTAAGAGGAGGAGCCAGAAAGAATAACCTGACTTATAGCCATGTTTTGGGGAACAATCCATCAGTAGAAAGATAGCAATGGGACCCTGATGTTTATGTCATTAGTTAGTATCAGGGGTGGGTTCTGGATCCTTTTGCTGCCAGTTCGCTCAGGGTTGTGCCGTTCGTGCGCGCGTTTCGTGCGCGCGTGTGCACGCACGCAGCAATCAAAAAATAGCTTCTGCACATGCGCAGAAGCAAAAATTAGCTTCTGCACATGCGCAGAAGCAAAATCCAAGATGGCGGCGCCCACGGAGACACTGACAGAACCTACTCCATGACGTCATCGCCAAGCTACTAACGGTTCTAAAAAACCGGTTAGAACCGGTAGGAACCCACCTCTGGTTAGTATCTGCCTGGCTGGTTTGATCTGGCAGGGTTAGTGTACATGAGTTCCATCAATTAAACAATACCATCTTTCGGGACCCCGGAAGTTTGCCTTCTCTGTCACAGTGCCTACCCTCTGAAATGAAGTCTCGCTGAACTGGTATTTCAAAGGGACCTGGAGACATGGCTCTTTACACAGGCCTTTGATGAGGATCACTGACACCCATTTTCTTTCTTTTCCTGCTCCTATCTGAGTTTGGGTTTTGTTTTGTTTTTGTCTGAAATCTTTGTTTTGTTTTGTTTTGTTTTGTTTCTTGCTTTTAAATGTTTTTAACAATTTCTAAATCACCCAGAGTTGTTGGCTGTTATTTCCTGTATAGAAAGAAAAATTGTACAGGCAGTCATCCAGCTTGTTTATATAATGTGGCTAGATTCATACTTCTTCACCTGATAAATTGAATTGAATTGAATTGCTGAATAAATAATTCACGTTAGGCCTTCACACAATGACACTGTTCAACAATATAATGAGGAAATGTCTAGGTTACCATAACTAGATCAGGAGGCCCTTCGGTCACTCCTGTCTCAGTCATCCCACTTGCAATGCTTTCTATTGGGATTGAAGACCACTTAGAAGTTTCTACTCTTCCAGAATGCAGCGGTGCAGGCAGTGATGGACATACCTTGATATGCTTGTGTGACAATTGTGCTCTGCAAGCTGTACTGGCTACCAGTCCGCTTCAATTTATGTTGCTGGTTATGACCTATAAAGCCTTACATGGCCTAGGACTAGCTGTTTGAGGAACTGTCCATCTCCCATGGGATCTGCCTAGACAATATGAACTGATAAGGTTTGTGCTTCAGGTCACATGTGCTTCAGGTCACTTCAATAGTATTACCTTTTGGGAGCCAGGAGGGTGCCTTCTCTGTCATGGCTTCTGCCCTCTGGATTGAAATCCTCCTACAATTTGGCTGGCTCCCACCCTAATAGCATTGCCTAGAATCTTGGAGGCCTGTCTCTTTTCCCAAGCCTTGGACTAAGATTGGCTTCAGCGTCCTGAAGCCTCCAGAGTGCAAAAAACAGCCCAACGGCAAACCGGAAGTGATTGAAATCCTCCTACAATTTGGCTGGCTCCCACCCTAATAGCATTGCCTAGAATCTTGGAGGCCTGTCTCTTTTCCCAAGCCTTGGACTAAGATGGCTGGATTCCCTTGTGAGTCCTGTTGTTGACTGAATTTGCCATCTTGTGTTCTATCTGGTTTTACTTACTTTGTTACATTGTAAGCCAACCAGAGTTGGGCGACATCTAAATTGAATAAACTCAGTTGTATTCAACCTCATTTTTATATTAATCTATTGAGAAATAGTTTACATGAAGAGAAAAGGAGCTAAACTAAGTATAATTTATTTATTTATTACTTATTTATTTATTTATTCAGTTTCTATAGCTGCCCATTTTAGTCAATAATCCTGGGTGATTTACAATTCAAAAAATATATTACAATAAAGACACCAGAACATTTTAAAACAATAAAATAATAATAAGTATACATAGCAGATGAGATACTTAGCCAGTTATCAATACAGCCAGCAAATGGGACCCTTGACACATTCTGTACCCATTTAGTTCCTAATCCATGACTCCCTATACCAGTGACGGTGAACCTTTTTTGGTCCGTGTGCCAAAAGGGGGGGTGTGCGCGCGTGCCCACACCCATTCCCTCCCCCCACGCATGCGCACAACCCCCCCACGGTGCCCCCTGCGCATGCACACCCA
>QLTV01004445.1:3210944-3245246 GCA_003457575.1 Thermophis baileyi
ATTCCATCAGGGCCAATGGATATAGATGGTTTTAGGTTGCGCAGTGCCTTTTCAACGTTATCTTCTGTAAAATTGATATGTAGCAGATCGTTGCAATTAGTTGTGGTATGACTAGGGAATGTGGGGCATGAGCCATTGCTGTTTACAAAGACTGAACTGAAGAACGTGTTGAAGAGGTTGACCTTAACGGCTTCATCATTACAGTCTTTCCCGTTAGGCCCTTTTAGGGGTGGGATAGTTCTCGAGTCTTTAAGTTTGGTGTTTACAAAATTATAGAAGGCGCAGGTGGAATTCATGCGTAAAAGGTTTTCCTCTTGTTTGCACTGGTAATTGGTACATTCTGCCTTTATCTGTCGGCATAAGGTTTTGTAGCAGCTTTTAAAGTTAGCTACGTAGCCAGTTTTGTTTTTTTGCCAAAGATTTTTTTTTTGATTGAAGCTTCCTTATTGTTATGGGTAATTTGTTTTTTCTGATTTTGGGGTTTACTAATGGTACATATAGTTTAATGACTCTTTTGACTTCGAGCAAAAAAGTGTTATAATAGTCTTCAGTAGTATTACAGCCAGTAAACAGAATGTGCCAATCAAGAGATGAGAGGTCGGTAGCTATGAGATCATAGTTGGCTTTTTTAAAGTTATAATTTGGGGATCCATCATTGTGATCCTCTTGGTAAGGACGTAAATTGAGACAAAAGTTAATCATGCTGTGGTCACTGTTGGAAAAGGGTTCTTTTATTTGTAGACCATAAATTAAGTTTAAACTGTTGCAGAAGATGAGATCAATGCAGTTGTTGAGTCTAGTGTTGTTTGTTACTAATTGATCCAGTCCCAGAGTAGTAACGGCATTGTACAGGGTTGCATGTATGGGTTCAGATGTACATTCATTTAGGGTCCAATTAATAAGAGGTAAATTGAGGTCACCAAGAAAGATGAGAGGGTGTGGACAGGAGGCTGCCCACGTTAGTAGTGAAATTAGCTTGTTCGCATGAAAGAGGTCGTAATCAGGGGCTCTGTAACATAGTAAGAAGCGAAATGTGGTGTTTAAGGACAGTTCGCAGACGATGGTCTCAGGAAGAGCAAGCTCCTGTGTAACTTGAATCTTTTTCAGATTTAGGGACTTTTTATAGAAGATAGCAACACCACCCACTCTACGGATTTCACAGTCAGACCGGTAAACATGATAGTCACTTACTGTGGTAATGGAGTCTGGGAAGGATGCATTCAACCACGTCTCACAGACAAATATAATGTCGAGTATAAATGTATTTAGTAAGAGGAGGAATTCAGGCATTTTGTTTGTGAGGCTTCTTGCATTAAGTAGCTTGCATTTAAGGTCTGTAGTAGTGGATCTGGAGGAAGTTAGGGGCGTGCATGCCTAGTTTTGGTTGTTGGGGTGGTGGTAATTGGGACGTTGGCCGTTGGTCTTGCATTTGATACAGTCAGCAGGGTAGTCAATGTATAGGTCAGTCTCTCCTTGGTCCTGGCGTCTTTTGAGCTCTGAGCGGAGCTCACGGCAGTGGGCACATTGCAGTATGGATAGGTCGGGTCATGAACGAAGTTTCTTATGGTTGATGTTGCTTTTGGCGAGTGAGTTTATTGTGTAAATGAATTTGCGTTTACTGGACTCATTCTTGCAAATGATTCTGCAGAAGCGTGGGGCCACTGAGCCGTCGCTGTTCTTGAACTCAGGGCCATCGCAGGAAATGTCGATGATTTCATCAGGGGAGATGGTTGATGCCTGAAAGTCGCTGATGATGTTGCGAACCTTTGTGATGTCATCGGATTCATTGGTGTCCTCTAGACCAAATAAGATAGCCTTGGGACGCTTCTGTTCACGTTCGATGGCATCTTTGATGAGGATGGAGATATTGTTTGCAGGGTTGGTGGTTATCTATGGTTGTAGTTGTGGTTGTGGTTGTTGGATTGGGATAGGATTTCGAGCTGTTGGATGTTCACTTTTCTGTGTTGTATCTTTTTTTTTCAAGGGATGCTAATCGTGCTTCTATGGTGTCAAGGGATGTTAATCATGTTTCTATGGTATCGACCTTGTCAAGCAGGACAATAAATTTGTCCAGTTTGGGTCTGCACGATGGGCAGAAATGTGGAAACGCAAGTGATGATGCTTGTAGGAATTGGGCTATGTTTTTGGTTATTCCCAAGCAGCTGTGGTGAGCGTACTTGTCACAACTACCTTTCATAGCTTACAAAGCTCTGCCTTACTCTAGTACCAAACCCCTTGAAGCAGAGGTCTTTGAACTAGAAACAGATACCCTAAAATCTTATGTAAGTAGAAATGCAGCTGATCCAGCTTGCCCACCACTTACAAAATCAGTACAGGAAGTCCTTGCTTAGAAACTGCTTCATTTAACAATGGTTCAGTTATCATGGTAATAAAAAGTAACTTTATGATCTGTCCTCACATTTTCTACCTCCACAGGTTTGTAAAGCAAAAGAAAATTTGAAGTAGGATCTTAAGCATTGTTGCAGTTTCACTTAGCAACCACTTAATTGAATGATCAAATTGCCAGTCCCAGTTGTCGCTAAACAAGGACTGCCTGTATGGTGATTCAACTAAGCAAATATGCATTAGTTTCAGTCTCTTTCATTCTACAGTTCAGGATAAGAAACTCTATTTAAGTAATTAGCACTTATTCCCTAGATTCTTTGATCCATTTAGGCCTCATTGAACAGTGTTTCTACAGCGTTAAGTAACTCTGCTGCTATTTTTCTTATTATGTTTCTCTTTTTCTCTCTTGGATTGGATGTTCTTTTCACTAAGAGTCCATGGATTTTTGTTCTCAAATTTTTTTCCTAACAAAAAAAATAATAGCCTTCAGTTTTGTGTCATATATTTAAAATTCTCAGAATTTGATTTATTTTGATGAGCACAGGCAGAGAACAGGGGAAAGTTGCTGAGGACATCATTTTCTCCCCAGAAGCTTTGCCAACGCTTGCATCCACTATATGCATTTCAATCTATCCAGATAATGAAGATAGTTTAACTCCTCTACCAGATGAAGCAGACTATTAATATTCACTAATGCTGTATTTAAGAAAATCAGTTTGGTATAGTTTGGGGATGGCACCAAGTTTGGGGATGGCACCAAGCTAGAAAGTGGGAGACCATGAGTTCTAGTTCTGCCTTAGGTATAAATCCAGGTAGATGAAGTTGGGCCATCACTTTCTTTAGCCCTAAGAAAGAGACAATGGCAAACCACTGCCAAAATCTCTCCAAGAAAATTGCAGGAACTTTCCAGGCAATTGTGACAGTCAACACTAATTCAAAGGAACCAGAAAAATGCTGCATTTACCTAAAAGGAAGAGAACCTTGAATTTAAGATAATCCTCTTAAAAGAAAGAGTACATAGAAAAAGCAGACAAATTTATAAATGCAGACAGAAATTCTGAGCAACATTTGTTTGCTTCACTTTGTCAAACTAGAGTGCCATCTCCAGCTAAAATCAGTTTTAGAGATTCCTTCTCCTTATAAACAAGCACAGGTAATTGGTAAGGAAAGGAAAGGAAAGGAAAGGAAAGGAAAGGAAAGGAAAGGAAAGGAAAGGAAAGGAAAGGAAAGGAAAGGAAAGGAAAGGAAAGGAAAGGAAAACAAAGATAACAAGAAGGAAATGAAACAATAGCATATAAAGTGTAATATAAATTATAGACTATAGATACATTTGCCAAATAAGCAACTGTTCTAAAGCAAAGGTGATGTTTTATTTATTCTTGTCCCAAAGAAAAGAGTTTGTTAGTGAACTTGTCAGATAATGTATCTCTGTGTGCATGAGATAAAATAGAACTGTAGTCAACATAAAGTCCTTGTATGATCTTACTTCTTGTCTTCATTACATTGACACACAGTTTATGCTTTTCTAGCCAGGCACATTTGGGATGTGTTGGGACTTTCTCCCAAGGAGCAGAGGTTAGCCCATCTGAATGGCACCAAATAGGTGAAACCTGGTCTAATACAGGGCACTAGACTTGGCCTATGAGAGTCTAAATGGTCATGAAGTCACTCTTTTTTTCCATGATGAAAATAGGGACTGCCACACAATTTGCAAGTGAGAGAATTGTGATACAGTGTTCCCTATTTCTGAATTGTGAATGTTTAAAAAAGAATTCTTTCTGATGGAGTAATCATCAAATTACTATCTTCGTTTTACACAAGAAACAACAGTAAGAAATAGTTGCCCACCATCATTTTAAAAATCATCTTTTAATGATACCAAACTATAACAATACATAAAGATTGCCATTCCCCAAATCTCTCTGTGAAGCACTCCATAGATACGTTGGCTACCTATGATCACACTGCTCATATCACACAATGTTTATTCCACTGTAATGTTGTAATAATTTTACAGGGCAGATAATATATATGTAGCCTAGATTCTCAAATTTAATGTGTTCTAGATGCTATGGGATTACAAGTCCCAAAATTTGCACTAGCCATGCTTGTTGAAATACTGGGAGTCACAGTTCTACTAGTTCATGAGGGTATCAGGTTGGAAACGACTACCTGTCCTGTTTTTTTCCAGGAAGACTTTTAAAAGTGATTTCAGTGTTGTTAAGGGCGGTGAGAGTAGAAATGTATGATTGCTTTTTATTGTATGCTACCCAGAGTTGTTGTAGAATTGGATGACCTTGCAAATTTCTAAAAGGGAGGGAAGGACATTGTTCTGAGTAATGTATAAATTTACATTGCCAAAGAACTAAACTGTGATATTAGAAATAGCAATAGATTCTCCAAAATCTTTGTATTATCTTAAAAACAACTATAGGAGCTGGATTGCAACCATTGTGTTGAAGGCAGGGATTAACTCTTTTCTACCTTGTTATTCTCCTGATAAAAAGCATTCACACACCACGGATGACACAGCTGCTATTAGCTATGGATTAGAAGATATGCAGTTACCTATAACTAATATACCTGGATATTTAGAATATGTAGATTCAGTGGGCAATACTGTAGCAGATAGTGTATAGAGAATAGATATCATTTCTGTTGTGGAAATAAAGGAAGGAGACATAGGAAGGCTTAAACACCTTTTTCTCCGGGACTGCAATTTCAATTCAAATTGTTTCCAATCTTCTTCTTATATATCATACCATGTTTATTTTGATTGTCAACTATTAATATTATTTTCTCAGCAAAATTCAATTGGCATTTTATATAGTGTTAGGAATGTTATGCATATTATAGGTATGCCATTGAAAATAAATCTACAGCAGCGCTTAGATTGTTAAATCATGATATAATTTCAGTATGTGTGTTACTTTCTTTTTTTAAACCACAACCACTTGGTTTATACTTTCCAGAAATCTTAGGCAAGATATCTCATATTTTACTCTTTAGGCTAGTAATGTTAGTGCATTGATTATACTTTACATTATTCCATTTTTAGTATTCTATGGATCCAGAAAATGTAATTTAAATGTTACTAAAAATTAACTTAATAAAAATACAAAACTATTACAATGCGACCAACATCAAACGGTCAGAGCATCAGAGCAATTATCAGAAGGAGGGAATCTCAGAGATCATATAATGTTCTGAATCCACCTCCTGGGAATAAATACAGCATTTACAATCCATGACCTCCCATTCCTGGGCTCCAGGGAAATCTCAAGGCTACTTTTTTCTGCAATTGGATAAAAAACCATTGCCAAAACTCTTCTTAAATTATCAGCATGTGAAAATGTGTTTTCTAATACATGAATCTGCAATTGCTCCAAGAACTCTAAAAAGCACAGTGCCTTCTTACTTCTTTCTAAAGCATTTAATAAAATTACATTATTGAAGCTGCAAAGATGAAGCCATAGTTAAGGCTGTGCTGTGAGTTTTATTCAAGGCAACAAAAATGTTCTACATTTAAGTGATTAGGCTGAATTTTCCAGTTTTGTACATTGACTCTGCAGGGAACAACCAAATTATCCATAACATTATGCTTCCCTGCAATTTAGAACAAAGCATTTCAAAATTAAATCTCTCTTCCCATCTATCCTCTAACCCCTTTGGTTTTATGTCTGTTTGGCATGTTTCCATGTGAAAATGTGTAACCACATGATGCTCAGCCTGTTAACCACAATACCTAGCAGACAGGTACATGTGATGGGCTTCTGAAAACTGCATGTTATTCATTTTGGGGAACTGTTTTATAAGAAACTACCAAGGAAGCCCACCTTTCAAAATAATAATATATTATCCACACATGAAGAGTTCAATTAGCTATTTATTGCTCAAGACTACTGTATACACAGAGATCTTCTCAGACTGACAGTTTGCACCTGGATAAAACTAGATAAGGTTCAATGGCATGGGGGGGGGGGCAGGAATCAGACTTCATCCTCTTGTTTCCACATAGAGATTCCAGACTAATTCCCTGTTTGACTCCTCCTCCTAGTTCATCCAATCTCTCTACAACATCGATCGGGATAGATCAAAAATTAAATTTTACTTAATTTCATAAGAATTTTTATTTACTTATTTTTTCCTTATCACACTAAAATTTATAATTTGGTAACAACTTCTGATGGACTTTCACCCAAACCTTTTGTTCTGTGTGCACTTCTGGAACTGCATGTTGCATGTCAAATATAAATTTCAGGATTGTGTTAAGGTTTTTTCCCAACTTCATTTAAGCGTGCTTTGAATTGCCCAATTATATTGTCTGATCAGGGGTGGGCTTCAAAAATTTTAGCAAGGGGTTCTCTGCCCGGTTGCTGGGTGGGCGTGGCCATGGTGGACGTGGCCTAGTTGGCCTCCTGCACCATGTCAGAGGGGAGTTTTTGCCCTCCCCGGGCTCCAGAGGCTTTCCTCGAGCCTCTGGGAAGGCGAAAATGGCCTCCCCAGGCTCCGGAGGCCCTCTGGAGGCTGGAAACGGCCTTCCCGAACTTCCGGTAGGCCTGTTTTTCACCCTCTCTGAGCCTCCCTGCACGCCCTGCACTTACCTGGCATCCAAAATGGGCCGCGTGGAGACTCCTGGGAGGGGAGGGGCAGGGTGGGTGGGGCCAGCCAGGAGTGGGATTTGGGGGTTCTCTGAACTGCACAGAATCTTAGCTAGAGGTTCTCCCGAACCCCTGCAAACCCCCAGCAGCCCACCCCTGTGACTGATCCTGGTGAACATTTGAACTGCCAGTTGTGCTAATTCATGTGTTCAGTCTCTTTTTCTTTTTTTCAAAATAGGGTCCTTTTTTTCTTGAGGATCATATGAATTATTTGACATTAATTTGATTTACTTACAGGTTGGTAATCTTGGACTCCTCTTCGTGCTCCTTTTTTTCATCTATGCTGCTCTAGGAGTGGAGCTTTTTGGCAAACTTGGTAAGTTTTCCAGCATAAAGGTTTGTCATAGAGGAAAGGTGTAATTGCCAACACCAATTACATCACACCCACCCACACAAAGAGGGAGGAATTACCAAAATAATATGCTAACTTAGAAATAATTCCTATGATTTAAATAGAAATCTAATGCACCTTGAGGACAGTAATTAGATAACTTACATACATGCATGCCTGCTTGTTCTGCTGTCTGGGTGATTGTTTATGGGCAACTTCAAGGGCTCTGCTCTCCTTTTTTGTATATTTTTAAACTGGATTCCGAATGGACAGTCATTTATATCAAACAATCTTCAAATAAAGGACTGTTGTTTGTAATTTACAATTCATGGTTGCCATAAATAGAAAACTCCAATAATGTTTCACTTTAGCTCTGAGTATAGTTAGATCTGAGTATATTTCTGATTGTTTTCATCTTATTAAGAAATTTAGCATGTCAGGGATTCCTCTTGCATATTGCCCACAGTTAGTCAAAGCGTTTCCATTGATACTGTGCAAGATAGATAATTATTTAATGTTTGCAGGCAATTCATGTTTTTCTTCCAACTTCTTCAGAGACAAATAATTTTATTTTCTTAATCTTCAAGGCATTTCTGATATTGAAAAAGAATAGAATTTCTGTTGCCACTTTTTTATCATTGGAAGGGACCCTTCATCTGTATTTTTTCTTTATAACATCTACTTTCCTCGTGTATTTGTTTAGTCATAACATGGGAGATTATTAAGGAGAATTATTTTAAGAAAAATTCATCTCTTTGTCCTTTAAGTGTAGTTTATTTTAAAACAGCTAAATGATAATAATAACCAAGGAACAAGGAGTTAATGGGTTTTACCCCATCAAATCCCATTTTATAACCTACTTTTCAGAAATCCAGGGCTAAACCTATATAGTTATAATAGCTTTAATTCATCTCTTTATAACCCATTTGCCTTTGGTGATAATGGCCAGATTTTACAGTAATTGAAGTAAACGTATGAAATAAACTTAAGTACCACATTGGACTAGATTGCCTCATTATTTCCCTCTTTCTGTTGAATTGCTTCTGTCTTCACTCTGTTCTCAACCACATTTTGGCTTGTGCACTGAGAAAGCAACATAAATAGTCATTTACTCATCTCTTTGAGTCCTCCAGATCCAGGAGTTACAAAATTTCCATATTTGATTCTGGATGGGGTGACATTACCCATTCAGACTTGGTGTGCAATCTGGGGGCTCCTGCTTGATGAGCAGGTGGCAGCTGTGGCCAAGGCTGCATTTACACAACTGCACTTTATCTGCCAGTTGCACTCATTCTTGGACCAGGTGCCCTACTCATGGTCACTCACACCTTGGTCACCTCCCAGTTGGCCTATTGCAATACATTCCACATGTATTGAAAATCATGCTGGAAGCTTCAGTGGGTCCAGAATGTAGCAATGCAGAGAGTTATGGACACATCTCATTATGCCAATGTAGACCATATTCTACAAGCCTAACTGATTTCCAGTAGGCTTCTGGTATGCTTCAAGGTGCTGGTTATCACTTTAAAACCCTACATGGTATAGGACCAGGTTCCTTGAGGGACCACCTTCTACCAAGAACATCTGTCCGCTTCACATTCTCCACAGGGAGGACCTGCCTCAGGTTCCATCTTTTAGATCTTGTCATCTTATGGAATCTAGAGAGCATGGCTTTTCTGTGGTTGCTCCTGTTCTTGAAACTATCTCTCTCCCCTCCCCCCTCTCTGACATACAACAGGTCCCATTTTCCTAACCTTTAGGGAAGCCATTAAGACCTGTCTCTTCTGCTAGACATTAGGAGCCAATTGAGAGTCCCCCCTTTTGGTTATTCTGTTATGTGTAAGTTTTATTTATATGTTATATCGGGTTATTGTTATATGGTGGGGTTTTTCTTTATTTTTTTATGCTGGACACTGCCCAAAGTCACATTATTTGACAGCCTTATAAATCTTGAAATAAATTAGAATTTGAATGGAAGTTCAGTCACTTATTTTGGTTACTCTTCCTACTTTTAACAACATATTTGTTGATTACACATGCGTGCTAATTCATTTCAAGGAAACATATTTTTTAATAAGTGTAATCTAAAAGCAACAGAGAAATAAGTTTTGGAGAAAGAGAAGGAGGGTTATAAGGCAGATATGTGGGAAAAAAGCACATTATTATTATTTGAAACCAGCTTGGTACAGTAGAACCTCTGGTCACAACCATAATTCATTCCATAACTTTGGTCGCAAACTGATTTGGTCGTGACCCAAACCTAATTTTGGAAATTTGGCGCTTAAAAAAACAATGGCGTGGAAGAAGAAATCAGCCGCAAAAAAAAATATTGTGAATTTTTTGGTTGGAACCGGATTTGGTCATGGTCAGAAGCGTTCGTGACCAGAGGTTCTGCTGTATACATTATAGAACACATTTGCATTTTGCAAAAATATAAGGGTATCTTCTCATCCTGGTTCTTTTAGAGGTAATCGTATGTTGATTAGATCATTCTTCTATCTAGGTTTGCATATACTATAAAGACAGGATTAAAATTTATAAACTGCCTTTTCAAACCTTAAACTTCAGCTTTGTGCCTATTTTTTCATGTATAAAACCCCTTCTTTCCAGTATGCAATGATGAGAACCCATGTGAAGGAATGAGCCGCCATGCCACCTTTGAGAATTTTGGAATGGCCTTCCTCACACTTTTCCAGGTTTCCACTGGTGACAACTGGAATGGCATTATGAAGGTAATTGGGGCCATTTCTGGAGACATGTTTTGTGCTGTCATGAATAGTGTCCTGAAATGGAAACAAAAGGAAAGTTGCCAGGCTCCTATGGTGAGCTTAAAGCATACTGTGATTTCTACATTGCAAGTATCCAATCAATGACTACAAATGCCTGGCATTACAAAAAGTGGTAGAATGTTATTGATAACGATAGACAGAACCTGGCATGATACATCTATCCCATCATTTGGGGGATGGGATGAATTTTTTGCAATATTTTTAGAGCTTGTGTGGAGTGTGAATTCCTGAATAGGCAAGAGGGAAGGGATAGTATAGTACTAAGACACCACATAAGCAAACTCTCATTCTTGAAGCATCATATAAGAGCTATGGCAATGCAAATCTTTTTATGGCTCCATTAAAGCTAAAGAATATTGAGCCTGGGAAATCATTTGAGGAGGTGCATAACACACAAAGTGCCTCTGTGAATCTGTTCCTCAAGGCCATAAAACAGCCTCAGCTGCTTTTAGATTTGGAGCAGTTGCTTGGAGCCCCTAGAGAACTTCTGGGCATGCATGTGCTTCCTCAAAAGACACTTCCACTGGGATAGCTACAGTCAACCATCTCGTAAAATAAGGTTTAAAATATAACGTTTTGGTAGCAAATGGATTTTGAGTACTGTAATAATACAAAATTAGACCAACTCGTTAGACGAAATGTTGTGATTTGGCTAAGACAACCCTCATAAATTCTCTGTTTCATACATACTCACTCATATTATCTTGCTCAGTAGGATCACTATCCCATATCTGTCCTAATTTGGATCCAGTGCAGGAAAGTATCAAATATGAGTGGGCTCTTCAAAGTGACATGTTGGCATAGACTCTAGTCACTAAAATATTCACATTTTATATTAAATACTCAATACTATAAAATATATATCTCAAAGTGCAAAATGCTCTGTCTCAATAGAATATTGGGACATGGGACAGGGATAAATATGTCATTGCTGCATTACTTTCTATTCATGTGTGCTAAGATAAAAAGGGATATCATTTTGTAGTTAATTGGGACTTATCTATGTGACAGATTTCTTGTGGATCCAGAAAGTGATAGAATTAATGAAATAGAGGTTGGAGTGAGAAAATTCTGTTTCCAGAAATATCATACATCAGATATATCATACATCTTGAGCCTTGTTTAAATATTTTGATTGAGAAAGCAGCTAATTTTTGTCTTCATTTAAAAAAAAATAACTTTTCCCTTTTCTCTGTGTTTTGTGCTCATGTATATGTGTTGTTTGGGGATTTGTTTGGTTTCCTTTCTTTTTGTTTTTCACTTTTTTGGCCTAACTTAATTCCTCAAGGATACACTACGTGACTGCACTCATGATGATCGGAGCTGCCTGAGCAACCTACAGTTCATCTCTCCACTCTACTTTGTTAGCTTCGTGCTCACAGCCCAATTTGTCCTCATCAATGTTGTAGTAGCTGTCCTTATGAAGCACCTAGATGACAGCAACAAGGAAGCACAGGAGGATGCAGAAATGGATGCTGAGATTGAGCTTGAGATGGCACATGGATTGTGCCCTCATAGCACGAGCTCACTGAATCCTGGACAAGATGGAGGAGGTGGGAGAAAGGACTCTGAAGGACATCTATGCATGACATGTTACTCTCCAGCACAGGTAGGCGGAGCATTTTTCCTTGCTGCTAGCAAGTTTTTGGCACATTAATTTGGGAGAACAAAGATAGCTTAAAAGAGTGTAGAGAGTTATGATGGGAAAAAAAATGGATATTTAAGCAACCTGTGACTGGCAAAGATTCAGTTCTAGGCTAGGAGTTCTGGTATATTGAAAAATTCTCATGAAGTCAGAACACCAATTAGTGCTGAATAGAATGAAATCTGGATTTTGTAAAAAGTTGAAAAATACAATTTAAAAAGATACCATGAGGCAGGCCTAAGGTACAGTAGTGGAAATACAATAGCAAAACACAAAATCATTTAGCAAAGTAACTTGAGGAACACATGTGAGGTTCTATAGCAAGTTTCAGTGGTGCTTCTCTGCCCAATATCCATCTGACCCCTTCATTTTACATCATTGTGTAGGGCTATATTCTGCCTCATTTACTCATATTCTGTAGGACTGTATTAACAGAATTAACCAGCATGAGTGAAAGTGGCAGAAGATAACTACATTATGCAAAAGAACACTAAAACAAGCAAAAACATGGAGTTCTTAAAATAATGTCTCCCATCCTCCCCCCTTTCTTGTCCCCTAGGAGAACTTATGGCTGGACAGTGTGTCTTTAATAATTAAAGACTCCTTCGACGGGGAGTTAATGATCATCGATAACCTATCGGGCTCCGTCTTCCATCATTACTCCTCGCCGGCCATGTGCGAGAAGTGTAACCATGACAAGCAAGAGGTAACCTGCGTGCGAGGATACGGGAGGGGACATTCCATGCTTTTCAGAACACACACATGCACACTAAGCACAAGGTCTTCTTGGGATTGTCTCCTGGTTATAGATAATTTTGATATACATTTTGCCATTAACATGCTTTCCTGAAGGCATCTAGTTCAAAGGAGGAAAGGCATATTTGTGTTAGCCAAAGGCTGAATGGAAAGACAGCTAGATTGACAAGGATATCTGGAAAAAAAACACCTTTCATCATTATGAAAGATGAGATACAGTATTAGCTCTGTAGAGAATACAGTATTCTGTTTTGCATATTGTAGAGTGATTTGTAAAAGGAACACAGTGCATTGGTCCATGGTTTTCAAGGTTTGGAGAGTATTTTTAAATGATATGCTTAGTTTTAAGTGGAACTCTGTTTTCTGGTATCTAAGAAGTACTCTAAAACAGTATAGTTCAAGGTAAAATCACTTTAAGTTTTTAAAATGCTGGCTACCATTTTATTTTGTCTTAGTTTTGAACCTTTGGCTCATCATTTTAATTAAATTGTGCTAGTGGAAGGTGCAGGAAATGGAAGTAAAGAGATTTCCTATTGAGTGATGGTTGTAAGGAACTATAGCTTAGGTAGTCTGAATCAAACATTTTTGCATATCGTAGCTAATAGTATCATTCATTGTCAATTCTTTGCAATTAATGTGAATGTTTTAGTTGCATAGATTTCAGAGGGCAGAGAAGTCCAGTTGAATGTTCACAAGGCAAGAGTCTCATTAGTAGATACTTGGCTGATAGTAAAGCTAGGGAATTTTATATCTTGGTCTAAGTATCATGGAGGCCGGCAATATCTTAGATTATCATGTTTGTTCAATTGTAAGTATACAAGTAACATTTTTCCCCATCTCCCACTACAATTCCTTCCTTTACGGCTTCACAATGCATGTTAAGTGAGCAAAGCATTGCAGTCAATGCATTAAGAAAGCCACTTTCTTTGAAAGACTTTCATGGCTGTCTCAATGGTTTGCCTGCATAGGCAACACTTCCATTGGAATCACCAGCAAAGTGGTTATGCATGCACAAGTGCAGCTGGAATGACCTTCAAAACTACCATCCAAGTCTTCCAAAATAATTCAGCACCTCAGTCTTTCCTGAAGTATCAGTGTGCTGAAACGCTTTCATTAACTGATATAGCCCAAACTGTATTTAAATTACTATACTGTCAAAAAAAAACCTTGCCAAGATAAAAAGTATTTAATCCAAGAAACTCTTCATGCCAGCAACATATCTGTCCAATGCACTGCATCTCATTGGCCCACTTTTATAACTTACCTGCCATAATACTGGAAAGGTACGGGGTCCCTGTAGATTTTATTCTGCTAGTTGTTGCCGACTATAGGGGGTGGTGCTCATCTCCATTTCAAGGCCATTGAGCCAGCGCTCAAGTGGTACCTACTTTTTATCTACTCTCATTTGGATGCTTTCAAACTGCTAGGTTGACAGGAGCTGTAGCTAGGACGGGAGCTCATCCCATCGCCTGGCACTCTTGTGTCAAACCTGGGCTGCCGGCTTTGATGGAATGTGAGACTCTAGCCCACATTCCATCAATGCCCTTTCTGTAACAATTTGCATCTTATCATGTAAGAAAAGTATAAGAAATAATTCTTAAACATGCCAAATGCATTGTAAATGACTCATACATAATGCATTTATAAATTATAAATGTGACAGGTGCTTCTATATGGGGCTGGATTCCTGGGTGTTTTAGCTTATCTACCTTGTAGTTCTTTCAGGAATATTCCTCTCAACAGTCTTTGAGCCTGTTCTTCCATCTTTTCCATTGTCTTCCCTTGTCTACTTGACAAATACAGTTATTTCTAGATCATTGTCCACTCCTATCACATGCAGATGATGATCTGAACATCACCTCAAGGGAACAGTCAGTCTTGATTAGATCCAGGATGGATTGAAACTCTCAGTTTACTATCTCCAGATCCACTGTCCAAAAGCATATGTTTTGTGTAACCCGATTTCAAAACTATACAATGCTGCTGGAAATATAATTGATTTAATTATTCTGCTCTTATAATATATTCTGATCATACAAATGTACTTAGCTTTCATGAACTTGTCAAAATGTATCACCGTATTCTTCCCTTGAACTAAACTCCTTAATTCTTCAGCACACTGCACATCTTTACTTTTAATAAACACATATCCAGGCATAATCTACATAAGGCCTTGCTAGAGTCAATAAATCAAAGGTAAGACTTCCTCTTGTTCAACCCATTATATGTCTTATATTAAGATCTCTTATCTTTCTGCCTTGCCTGAAACCTGCCTATCCATTTCACATTTGTTCTCCATGTTTGATTCTGTTTATAAGAACATAAGAAGATATTGCTTACACAAGGAATTAGTGCATTAAGTAATTGACACACCCTCTTGCATCATTCTTCTTTCAAATCAGTATATACACAGATCTAAGCCTCACGGGCTTATTGTATATTTGTTGATGTAGCACTGTTAGCACTTGACTCTTCATCTTTTGTAACTTACTTTCCAGCAGAGTCAGTTTTGGTATATATCCTCTCTCTGCAAATTTTCTCTCCTGTAATGCCTTTTTAGAAAATATTTCAATGTGCATCTGTCAATCTTCCTTTAACCTTATTATTATTATTATTATTATTATTTATTAAATTTGTATGCCGCCCAACTCCCAAGGGACTCTGGGCGGCTCACAACAATATAAAAAACCATTAAAAGAAAACATAATAAAAACAGTTAAAAACAGTTAAAAAACTCATATACACTATTTGACTTCATTCATTCCAGGATTAATCTTGAGTAGTCCTACCTAAAGTGTACATTTTCATATGATTTTTTTTTTTGCCTTCTTAAACTCCTAATTATCATTTTCTTACTATTTCCTTACTATGTTGACATTTTTGATTCCCTGTCATTTCTTATTTGACTCTGTATTTGGTTGTTGTACATCCTTCATGTTTACAAACACTATCCTTTATTCTTTGTATCCTTTGTTTTACTTTCAAAAGTTTTTGTTGCTGTTATTGTTGTATTGTTATTTGCTTTAATAATCACTTATATGGAAAGCTGGTTGACCCTTTTGACTTTTTTTTCCCTACAAGGAGTCCTTGGTGCTCTCTGAGCTTGGTTGTTTTCTTACAGACATTTCATTAGCCAAAATTATTTTTTTCCTATTAAATATTCATGTGTCTCTTATGTCTTTCCATACATTCTCTGTTTTCTTTGACTTAAGTTACTCATGTTAAATCTGTCTTCACATTGGTCTTACATTTTGACCAATCTTACTGGTACACCTAGGTTTTTTTTTTTATTTTGTAAATTTAACCAATATATTGTTAAATCTTTTCAAGATATGTGCCACAGACTGTACCTGGAAGTATTCTGACAAACTGTATTTCACTTCCCCCTTCTCTGTTTCCTGTGATTTGATTTAACCATAAAAGAGAGTATGTGAAGCAGGAGTTGGCAGTAAACAAATAATTCTCTTCACAAAACTTGATTTACCTCTCTCTTTCATTATTGTGTTTATGCAGTCCAAACTTTCCTATAAATTCAGATTTCTTTGATTCTCCGACTTTTGCATTCCAGTCATCAATTAGTAATACTGAGTCATCTTTTGATGTTGGATGTAGTGCTGCTTACAATTTATTACAGAATCCCTCAGTATGTTTCACCATCACATGTGTAGCAGGTGCATACATTTGTATAACATTGATGTTCACTGCATATCCACTGGTTCTAATAGATATTATCCTGTCACAAAGTGTAGCAAAGCCATATATTGTGATATCCTTTTTTGCTGCTCATTGTTAGTATAGTCTCATGCCCTGAATAGAAATAATCATTTAATTTGATTCACCAAAATTCAACTATACCTAAAATACAGTATCCTGTTTAGTACACTTTATTTCCACTTCAATAATTTCACTTTTGTTGTGTGCATACATCTCACATTCCCGGTTCTAATAATGAGTCCTTCTAAACAAGAAATCCATCTTCAATAACTATAACCAAATTTCCTTTTGGATCTGGTCTGTCCATGTTCATCATACACAGTGAAAGTTTGACATTCTTCCCCAGTAACTGGAAGAGTGCCTTCTTATATGCGAGTTTTATTATCTGTCACTCAAGCCTATTGAAATATTTTAGTTATATCCATATAGTTTTCTTGGCAGCAGTATAGCTTTACTGTTACATTCTTCCAGTTACATTCTTCTTCTAGATGGATTAGACTCCATCACATCTGTAAAGCCTAAAAGCAAAATAATTCATTCCCTGCAGTACAGAGGTGGGTTCCTCCTGGTTCAGATCGGTTCTATAGAACCGCTAGTAACTTGGCGGCCTGGGTCGCTAGAACTGGCAGCAACCCAGGCCTGCCACGCCCCCAAACCGGTTCTTTGTTTTTTGCTTCTGTGGATGCGCAGAAGCTTTTTTAAGCACTGCGCATACACGAAGCACATCTGAAGCGCACGTAGCGCATCACTGAGCGAACCGGCAGTGAAGAAAAGCAGAACCCACCCCTGCTGTAGTACATTTTTTTCAATCACTTTTCCATAGGCATTGTCAAACAACAAGTAGGATAATATAATGGCTGTAAACCATTTACATAAGATAGTGATCAAGGATATATTTAGCTGGTGTTCATCCATGCAACCCTTTTTGAAATAACTCAGATTATGTCATTACAATGGGATTTGTTAAGTAATTTATGTCCAAGCAGTGAGCATTTCGATTTTTTAAATTTGCTGAAACATGAGCATCTTTCAGGTTTAATTGATAAATTTCCTTTTAAAAACAAAAAAACCCACCTCTTTATGTTATTTAACATTTTTCATGTTTTGGTCCAGTAATATATTTTCAATCCGTCAATATTTGTAGCTGCATTGCTGGCTTGTGAGAAGGACTCAATGGTTATATATCACAAAATATTTGTAATGATAGCAAATCTGAATCTGTGTAAGAATTATAGAAAAAAAATAATCACTCTGAATTTTAGAGCAAAATCTACCAGTGTTAGCACACTATACAACTCCCTTTCCTGTCTTGTAATATACTTGTGTTAATAATTCAAGGAGAAAACCAAAGCAAAATTTAATCTTGATTTTAAGAACATATTTAGAAACAAGTTACAATATTTCTAACTACATTTTGCTTCAGAAACTCACTTCTTAATATTAGTTGCTCACAGGTGGTACACAGATCTTGATTTCCAAAATGCTCAATTTATTCACATATGTTTAAACATAAGTTGAGAAGAAAATAAATTAGTTTAATTCTATTAACTTTTCATCTGAAACAAGATACAGAGGTAAAACAGCTTGATCACAGAAGAAACTATGAATTTTGTTCTGCAGAAATTAGGTTTTTAATATATTTTAACACATTTAAGTATCCTGTAGTCTAGGCAGTCTATAGTGTTCAAACATATATACTCTCACTGAAGTAATCTTTTATTCTTCTTGGTATTCTTCTAATTTTAATATTCATGTCAGAAAACTTTTTGCATAATTTATTTAGACTTCATACTGGAGGTATACAAAATGGCTAATTGTCTTCACATGATCTATTAATATATAATGGAGGCTTGTAGATTTGAGCTTGATATTTTCTTTTATACTTTATTAGGATGTTCTTTTTGTCTTGGTATTCAATAGAAAAGAAGTTCATGTCTTACAAAATAACAATGCAACATTAATCAAATGATCTACCATTTGTAATTGGAGATGGTTATTAATAATAATCTTACAGCTTTTTTGTTGTATCTAAATCACTCCTGGAACAATTAAGCATGTTTTCATGTGAAGTTCAGTTAGGCATATGATAGTTTACTAAATTAGTTAGAGGTGTCATTCATACAAAGTTTGTGTTTGTATAATATGTACAGATATTGTGGCTGGTAGTTGTGTTGTGTTTTGATGTGATGTGATGCTGGCTTTCTTTTCTTTTTTAAATGTGTAGATGATTAGTGGTGGCTGTGTTTGGTAAAAACTTCCATATTATGCATCCTTGGACACAATTCAGCACACTAAGAAGCATGCATAAATCCTGTTGATCTTGAAGGCATTTCAAGACATGACTGGGCACTGGATTGTGTCCACAGTGCTCTAAACAGTAGTAGTTCAGCAGATAGCCTCTGTGGAAATACTGTGGTTTTAGTGCTGTGAAGATTGCCATCATTATATCCTTGTGACAGATTACATCATGATAGTGGATTACCATTTTGGAAATCTACTTCAGCCATATCTTCCATTAATTCCAAATGAACTGTCGTCTGAAGGAGTCCTAATAGTTGGCACTGCCACTAATTCTGTTACAGATCCTGTCCAAAGCCATCAGCTCTCCATATCACTTTTTGCTACTGTTTACACCAGCAAAATATTCTGCACAAATATAGGAAAGCAGAACTTTATTGAAGGATCTCTCAAATTAGGTCATAATAATAGAGATAAAATAATAACCAAGAAAGAGCCAATACCAAAATAAGTTCAAAAGTTCCTTAGAGAATTGCCATTAAGTGGGAAAAAAATACTTTTAAAGTAGAGAATAGTAAGCTAGATAAAAGGAAAAATAAAAGAGAAGATAACCCAATAAAATGAAAGGGGGGGGAGAAATTCTCTTCATCCCTTCATCAAGAGATGATATTTAAAGAAGATGGAGAGATGGTGTTGGGGGATTATTTGTTGTAGAAAGCAAATTTAAAACCCAGCAATTTGAGGGAGAGATGTGAAAATAAGGAATATTATAATATCGTAATGTAGAATTTTGTTTAAAAAGAAAATGAAAATAGAAGTTGAATAATAACAAGGAATAGAATGATTTCTTTTTTTCAGTAAGTTGGAAATAAGTAATTTGTGTTAGTAAGTAGCACTAACTAGTAAATTAGTAAGTTGGAATTAAGCTCAAGAGGTAAAAAGTAAGTGAAAAATAATAAAGAAAAGACATACAGCTACATGATTTTCATATGAATTGCATGATTACTACTGTTGAAATGAAGGTTTCACCATAGCCATAAACTGCCTGTTGATGGAAATAAACACTGCTTTCCAAGATCCTTTTCTCAATGATCCCCAGACTATCTTCTAGGAATTCTTCTCAGAGATTTCTCAGTCTCTTAATGTAGACTCAGTTATACTGAATTTACATTATATATTATGGAGCCACTCCTGGTGAGATTGAAAGGCTTTCTATTTTCCTTCCAAGGAAGATGAAATGGAGAATTCTTCAGATGACATGGTCCATCATAGAAAAGTGTATTTTATTTTTGTTTATCCTCATCTCACCCTAAAAATCTTTCATGATATGTAAAATTGAGTTAAGGCTCTGCAAAGTATGTCAAGTATGACCTTCTTCCTTGTCTTCAATCTCTTTTCTAAAGTGATGTGACTGTTAGGAGTGTTATTTGACAGCTTCTTTCCTGAAATCCACCCAACCCCCTTACTATAGATCCAGCTGGCTGAAATGGAGGCCTTATCGCTCAATTCTGATAAGTCTTCTATCCTGCTAGGAGATGATGGAGATAGTTCCAACATTGACCAGACAAGCCCTAAGGAAAAGGTAAATTATTTATATATAGGGACTACCTTCCTTTGAAAGAATCCATTTTTTCAGGGTCAAGGGAGTGGTGGGTGGTAGGTGGATGGATGGATGACAAAATTCTATGGGACTTTTTCTTAAATGTTCTGAATTAATTTACTATGCTGTATATCAAGTGTATGAAACTTTTGATCACTGGGGCCACACTTTTTGTTTATCTTGTTTTATTGGAGTGACATTGATGGCTGCATAAAATGGGTCCATTTCACACAAGTGTGCAAAAATTGGAATCTTAAAACTATAAAGTTTTAGAGCTTTCGAGAGAGTATTAAAACGTAATATTTAAGACCATACTAGTGAAGGAAACCGCATCGCCTAAGCTCACATAGGGCCATAACAAGGGGTGCATGTTTCATCCTACTTGTTTCATCATATTATTCCTGATACAGATTCCTTCATGAAACATGAAGTCCATATGTGCATATGGAACATTTTCAATTTCCACCAGAACCTTTTCAATAAGGGAAGTCAATTACTGATATGTATAAAGCAAATTACCTCAATCAAGAGCTCCAATAAAGCTTTGATACGCATCTAGCATCTTTCCCCGCAGCGTTAAGTGTTATCAATCCTCCGTGAGGTAGCTGAAAACTAAACCTGCATAACATAAAAGTTTATGTTCTGACTGCTGATCCCTCTCCTCCTCTATAGATTCTGTTTTGGCATTTTAAAAAAGCAATTGATTACATTCTCTGTTGGCATTTCTGTTTTACAATTCTCTTGGGAATCCATCTGCCAATCACAGTTCTGGTAGTTCCTGAAGCGCATCAGATAACTGATCTGTGGAGTGACATGGAAAATGGGACAATCTTTCTGGCTTTATTAGGCTGTTCTTAGAGCCAAACAATCAGTTGTTTAGCAGGCCATAAGAAGCTACCTATAGAGTTGCCTTCTCTGCCTGCTTCTTCTTCCCAAAAGTGGGAGGGGGGATGACAGAGTACCAAAAAGCCCCGGTAACATACTTGTGCAAGATTGAATTGTTCAGGAGGTTCTAGATCAGTGATGGTTAACCTTTTCAGCACCGAGTGCCGAAACTGGAGCGCGCGCCGCAGCGCCAGAATCCGGAAGAGAGCAGCTGGCTGGTGCACATGTGTGCGATGGCCAGCTGTTCTTCTGGGTTCTGTCACACACATGCTGGTGCGCATGCGCATGACGGAACCCGGAAGAATAGCTGGCGACGGGGCGCGTGCCCACAGAGAGGGCTCTCTGTGCCACCTCTGGCACGCATGCCATAGGTTCGCCATCACAGTTCTAGATAATCATCTGATTGTACTGCCACAGAATGGCTAAAATGAAAACAATACCATGGAGAAGGAACAGAATAAAGAATTTAACAGGGCACATTCATATCATGGTTAAATGCCCATGGGAATTTAGTGCCCTCTGACAATGTATCAGATAGATACCTTTTTTCAACCTTGGAAAATTTCCTCTTATTTAAATAATTTCGTTTCCTTTTTACGAAGCTTCATGAGACAAATATCTTTATTCTGACTAGGATGGTGAAGACAGCCCTAATTCTACAAGGAATACAGGCTTGGAAAAATGTCTCTTCCCTTTAACAAATACAGGACCTTCTCTGCCTCCAGAAAGCTACCAGTATGAAATGGAAAAAATCCCTTTCAGTCAAGCTCAGTCTTGGCTAAATAATGAGACCAATGAAGGTAGGCAATGCCACATAGTTGACCTGAACTAATATGGTACCCAACAGAGGTAGTTACTTTTTTCAAAGAGTTCCTTCATGTTAATGGGATGTATTCAGCTATAGGCATGAAAAATGCATCAGTTATAAACAACATAGTTATGAAGAAATTGATGTTTTCCAAAAGTTTTTTTTCACTCACTATTTCTACGAATAGAAAATGGTACTGTATTACAGATATACATCATTTAACACAATACCTCAGCCTTTTTCAATTGGGTATATTCCAAATGTGTCCAATATTTTCATCAGGGACAGTAGCTAGGAGACATATCTGAAAGACACTGAGTTGGAAACTCTGCAATATGTTTCATATGTTATCTGTAGTCAAGGAAACTGTATTGTAAAAGGCAAGTATTAACTTTGTAATTGTGTAAGTTTGAAGCATCATAATGTTTTCTTTCCCATATGTTCATCTGTGTTTTAAAGGTCCTCTTAACTCAGAGTCTAAACTCACCCTTCTGATCATTCTAGTGTTAATTTGTTTATTTTCCCATTGTTTTTCAAAAATCATGAGGGCAGCATAGATAGCTCCTGTCTCTTATCTTATAACAACCCTATGAATTGTTATTGTGAGCCATAATGACTAGAACAACTTTTAAGCCTCATGAAAAGGTAACTAGAATTACTTTACATTTTAAAACCAAAGAGATTTCAAAGTGCAACCCTGATGTATGTGAAGAAAAGCCTGAAACATTGCCAAAATCCCTCATGCTGCTCGGCTGGCAAGTGCTGATTTGTCTAATACTAAAGCCCATGCTCAAATTATTGACTGTGTTCTCTTAGGGAAAATTATCCAGAGAACAGGGAACATGTTAGCCAATAGAGCTGGATGATGCTAGTTGTTCCTTGCTAGATGTGCCAACCAAGAGCAAAATGAATTAGTGCTTCCTTAACAGCTACCAAAGAAAGAGGCTAGAGTTGTAAGAAGAGCAAGATGCATGATTGCAAGTAGTTTGATTTTCTCGGTTTCCCCATTAAATATAACTTAAATTGACTTTTTAGATTTCTGCCCGATAAGAAAATTGGAAAGTGGAAACTTAATTTCTTTTTTTATGTCTTTCTCCTGATTTTACCAAATCCCTCTTGTTTTCTGGACCCCATTCTCTGTTGCCAGTTGAAACAGAGTTTTTTCTCCCGGCTGTTTCTGCTAAACTGTCAAGTCAGGAGAAAGTATCTTGTCCAGAGAACCTTCCTAAAATCTCTCTGCAAGCTTCCTGGGCCTCACTGCAATCTCCAAATGTAAACTCCTCACTTATTCACCAGGTAAGTGTTCCCATAACGACTTTGTCTCCCATATGTCCACCAAGGTTGAACCATACATAGACATGAGGAAAGTGCTTCAGGAGTAAAAAAAAATTAGATAGACTTTGTGTTCTCCATTTAAAACAAATTTCAGATGCATACCAAATTATGCAATCCAGGTTAAAAAATGGATGAGTCCTATATAACATTGGGAGCCTTCTAAGTAAACCTTTGTATTCTAATAACCAAGAGGCCTGACTATTAAATAAACCTACAATGAGAGTGTGAGTGGACCTTATATCTGAAAGTGTCTGAAAATTTTAAGACAGATTGATGGAAGATCAGTCTATTTATGGCTAATATTGGGTGTGAGAAGAGACACCAAACAAATGTTTTAGTCAACCAGGCTCCTTGCAATGATGTTAACACACCATTGTTCTCAGCTGATATTGCTGACTGACAGCTAAGACGGCTAAGAATCGGAACTGTGTCCTCATACTAACTGGTTAGTGCCGCCAGATGAAAGTGGAGGCAAGGAACAACCATCTACTTTTGTTAGTTGATGTACAATGTTGCAACTGATGCCCTGATGTGGTCTGAATATGAAGTCTGATTTTGTTTGTTTGTCGTTTCTTGGCCTTGCAGACCACAGAGAGTGACACTTCCCTTGATGATGGCAGGAGCAATAGCTCAGAAGGCAGCTTGCAGACAACACTGGAAGACAGTTTAAACTTTAGTGACTCACCCCAGTGCGCTCTAGATCTCCCGGTGGTATTATGCCCAGTGCCAGCAGCCACCCAAAAAGCTTTGGTGGTCCCGCTTTCCCCTGCCTCTCGAAGGCAAAGCATAAGGGGCCGGGGCATCTTCACTCTCCAGAACATCAGGAGGCACCAGCGGAGCCACAGCAGTGGAGGAAGCACTAGCCCAGGTTGTACTTATCATGATTCCATGGACCCTTCTGATGAAGAAGGGATAGGGAGCAGCCTAAGGGGAGGAGGCAACAGCAGTGAGCAGTCAGAGACCCTCAGCAGTTTCTCTCTGACTTCTCTCTTTTCACCACCTCCTCCATCTCAAGCTCTGGCACTTGTGAAGAAGTGCAACAGCACCAGCAGTCTCCATGCCAACTCTTCTTCACGGAGTTCTGCAGCAAATGAAGCCAAGCAGTTCTACTCAGTTGACCCAAGGGGTTTTTTATCCATGCCATCTTGGGTGACAGACTTCTGCAAGAACAGCCCTTCTCCGAGAGAGGGTGATGTACCAGAGGGCTTAGACAAAATTGGGACTCCAGACCACAGCCCCCCAGTTCCTTCTGAGTTGCAGCTGGGGACCAGAGTCAGCAAGAGACATAGATGAGTCTCCCTGCGGCAGGGAGGAAGAATGAAATGTGAAAGAGGCTTGTTCTGGCTGCCACTTCCTAACAGCAGTTCCCAATGAGAGGACTGTGGAAAGGGAAAAAAGCAACCACACAAAATATAAATATGTATGTCTGTATGTGTGCACGTGTGTATGTGTGTCCGCTTGTGTGTATGTGTGGAAAACAAGACTTTTGTACCATACCTCAGAGACTTGAGAGAGTGATAGCAATATGAGAACATCCCACATTTGCAGGGTGCCACTACCTCTGCAAAGATGACAGTGGGACAAAGTTAAGAGGGTGAAGAAGACACTCCAACCAAATAACTAGCTGGCTGGATGCAGCTATTTAGCCCTCTGCATATACAAATATATATGTACAGATATATAGAATGATTTATTTATTTTTTTTACAGAGAGCTTAGGACTTCCAGAAAGTGCTAAGTATGAAAAGGGCAGGGTCTTGGGGGAAAATAACTTTAAAATGAAATGGGGAATCCAGCCAGATTTTTAGGGCTTGGGTATCTCTTCCAAGCAAAATTGCATAATTCATGTTGTGTTTTGTGGGGTGGTGGTGATGGTGGTGGTAGTAAAAACTATGATCCACATCTTGGTGGGAGGGTGGGGAGCTAGTTATATGAAGATACTCTTTGGAGATACTTCGAGGGGGTGCAACAGCATCTGAAGCTCAGCTTTGTTAAACTCCTCAGGTAGCATCAGTGAAATTCTCAGACTCCTTAAATGTGAACACATCCAATAGAAAAGTCGATGTTGGCTGTGTAGAATTGAAAGCTCTAGGTGGCCTTCCCCAGTAGGACACCCTCAGGAAGTTTTAGTTGCCAGAGGGTAACGGGAAGAACCAGGAGGCAAAAGCAGAAGCCACATGGCAAATTACTCGGTGCTCTGATTTTCACTGATTGTGCTTTGTTTGTTTGTTCGTTTGTTTGGGGGAGGATTTAGAAAGAAAGCTATGTGGGGAAAACCACTTTGTACTGCTTAGGGATCGGGATTTGTAGTTTATTTTGTTTACTATTCAATATTTGTGGGGAAAAATCTATTTTAGAAGCCCAGAGGTGCAAAAACCATCTCTAAAGTAAGATATGCTATTTTTTACAAATATATTGAAAGAAAAAAACAAAAGCTAGAGAATGAGGAAGAAGTGTAACAAGCTCTTTGTATCCAACATAGGCCTGTTATTTCAATCCTTCCAGAACCATTTCTATGTTTCCATAAGAAAAGAACACAATAATGCCTTTCATGGCTTTGTTAGCTAAGTTAAGGGGGTGTCCCTTAAATAGTGTCAGATGAGATGCCTCCAGCCATTCTAAGAATGCAAAGCAATTGATTAGCATTTTTTTTTAACTGATAATCAGGCCAAGCTGCATGTCATGATTTGACACTGCATGTAACTTTTTGAAATTATAGATAATTGCTAGAATGGGAGAAGCAAGACTGGAACCATAACATAAAAGGAGAGAGAAAAAATCCAGAAATCTCTGTCAAATCCATTACTAGATTGGGGGGCAGTGACTTTTGCACTACATTCCTGACAAAAATTCCATTTCACACTTGTGGGAGCTGTTATTTGAAATGAAAAGGAAATTAGCATCAGTGAGAGCTTCTCTTTTAAGCCAAGCAATAGTTTCATTAATAGGGTGGCACTGGAGAAAATACTGTTCTCCCAGTTATGATCCAGCTGCTATTTTTCTTTTAGAATAACAGCAAACTATCTATTTAATGTCATGTGTTATTTGGCCTTAAGTGAGCATGTGTATGCATGGCTGTATATGGAGGATGGAGTGCTAGAGGCAGAAGACTGGATAGCTGAAACTTGCTCAGTTATATGGCATCTGGGATCATTCTCACAATAAACTTCTTTCCCTGTTATAAACCACATTTTCAGCAACTCAGTCACTTTTAAGATACCTTTTATCATAATGTTTCCATTATTAGCCAAGCCATCACACAGAAAGCCTGGCTTCTGAAAATACTATTGTTTTCTATTTCAAGGCAAGAATGGAACAAACATAGGTACAATTCCCAAATTATTTTGTTATGACCCCCCCCTCTCCAAAAAATATGGCAACTTAAATGACTTGGGCTGGTCTATGATATACAGAAATGGGCAGTTGAAGGTTTTACATTGCATGAAAATATTCTATTTCGGTAGTTTATTGATGTAGATTGAAGTACTCTTAAAGACAGATCCAGGCAAGGACTGACTGATAGTTGGCAACTGATTTAAAGTGCTCTGGGGAAAAACGTTAACAGGAAATCTTCTTTCCTTGAAACTTGCTCATCTTCCACGAGAGGCTCAGTCCATATCCCAAGATTGGAAAGGTGTGGGGGGAGGAGGGGAGAGGGAGACTTCTCCCTGGAACTGAAGTATATCTTTTCCCTGAAAAATTGAGTCAGTCACAGTTGATTTAATAACCCACCTTTACACGTTTGGGCTCAGCATCAAGAGCCTTTCAACATTAAGGACTTTAGCAGAGAATTTTAGAAGACATGGCAATGCTGATTTGTACATCAGATGGCTGCTTTGCTTTTAGTGTAATGAGTGAATGAATACCAAATATGTTACATTGGGCAGGAGATGAAATCCTGATGAATGCATCTCTTGAAAAGTAACGTGTGTGTTTTTAGAGAGTACAAAACTGAAATGAAGAGTGACTAATGCAGAAAAGAAGGAAGGAGTTCCTGATTGCTTCAGAGAAGGATCAAGGTCTTCATTAATAAAGCAATAATAGTCCTAATTTTAAATGTTTTGTGTGTGCGTCTGTGTGTGCGTGCACACATGCACATTAGCTTGTAGCATGCTTTCTGCTTGTTCTTTATGAAGCAGAAATGATGGGTAAAAAAAGCAGACCTCTTAAATGTTTTTTGAAAGGACAAGGAAGCCATCCATATCAACGCATAGTAAAAAAACTGAAATCAGCTTTGGCACTACTCCATCTGCAAACCCAGTTATTTCTTATTTATCATAACTCTGTGACTATTTGCAGTTATGGCAAAGCAGTTAAATGATAGCTGCAATGCAGAAACCAACCGAGGCACTGCAGCTTCAATCTACCAGCCAAAAGAGCTGTGTAAATCTTTTCCAATAGGTAGATAGGAATTTCATGTTCTGGTTGGATCCTGTCTGCTCAAATGTATGGGAATGTAAGTTATATAACTAATATAACTTTCTCATTTGTATGTGTTGCCAGCATTGTTCCAGTTTGTCATGATGTGAGCTGAATGTTTGACATTGAATTTGTGCTTAATTGTACTTGAAGAGTTGAGAGACCAAAAAGAAAACTTACATGCATAGAAAGTGTTTGCACAGTCTGTGATTTGGACAAATGTAGCCTTAAAAGGATGGGAAGATAGTTATGAAAAGGAACTGGGAGCTTGTGTAGGATTGGAAGTGACCAAAACTCTGAAGATTTTCACAAGAGAACAGGGACCGCAACTCCTCCCTGACCACTATTTTGTCCCTGCATCAGGTTTATACTGCAATTTTCATTTTGACTGGACAGTATATAATTTTATGTAATATGTTATTTATAAAAGTGACCTACAGACAGTATGACAGCTGTGAAATGTGTATCACTATAGAATCCAATCCTATGTATGTTTTATCAAATTTAAGTTTCATTCTCCAACAGTGTTGGGGCGATAGGTCTCCAACATTCATGTTTGAGAAAACATTGTCTTACAATTTTGGGCAGGTTATATTTAAGAACACCAAATTAAATTAGTTTATGTTAAAGTTCTAGGTTGGATTACATTAAAAAAAAAGAACAACGCTGAATTAAAGAATAGTAGCATCTGATGATGTTAATATAAAATTATATTCCTAACAACGAGAAGGTGGGGATAAGCCTAGATCTGGCCACAGATGCATCTGATGCAAGTAATATTCTATTAGGATATTATCAGCTGAGTAAAATTGTGTGTAAAATTACGCAGTGGCATTCCAAGATCTGATCACCCAACAACTATCTTAGCATCAATCATTGTTCTGACCCAGCCTTAGCAGAACCAAGAAACAGACTCCTTGTCCCAAAAAACCCCTCTTTATTTAGCTACTGTGAATTCATGGCATTCACACACAGAAAAGTCCAGGCAATAATCCTTCCAAGAGTTAATTGCAGTAACAGACCTTATCAGTTCCTTGGATAATTGCCAGTCCGGGAGCTTCCAGCCACAAAGCTGTAAATTAATTCCTGGCAAGCAGTCTCTGAGGCACGAACCATGATAAGCAAATCTTCTGAAAGAAATACAACTGTTGTCTCCTGCAACCACCACTCCCCTTTTGCTTCTATTTATTCCCCAGCCAGGGAGGGGCCATTCAGCGTCCACGTGTGCCTTTCTTCCCGAGTTGGCTCCTGTTCCTCAGTTGTTATCCTGTCCTGACAGCTCTGCGCATAGGCACATCTGGAACAGGCCCAGCTGTTGTTCTTCCCCACTTATCTCCGACTCCAAAGGCAGCTGGGAAATGTCGGACGACCCTGGCTCTATCTCTGCTTCCAATGCAGAGCATCCATCAGAGCCTTCCCCAGACTCCAGGACTGGCCCAAGTTCCTCCCCAACCTCCTCATCGTTGGAGTCTGCCGCCAGCTCCGCTGGCAGCTGGCGGGCCACAACAATCATATCACATAAGAAATTAGAGAAGCACTTTGCTGATACCAGGGGCCAATTCATCTTCAGGGATATGATTCTAGATACCAATTCATACTTTAATCATACCAAATTTCTTCAGAGAATGCATGTAGAGTTCACAGCTGATCTTAAATCATATGGAAAATCATAAAAGAGGGAGGTGTCCTCCTGAATAATCATTAGCATGAAAGTGCTAACAACACATTGAATCCTGGCTTCCAATTGATATGGAACTGACACATGTACAGTAGTGTTTCTCATTGTAGACAATTCTTCTGTAATATGAGGACCAGATCTTCAGCGTAACTTGGAGAAGGGAGAGAATACTTGCCACACTTTAGGCATTGAGCTCTACATGTGACCAAGCATCTAAACTGATCCCTCCTGATGACCATCTAGTATTCTGGGCATAGTTTCTCTGTGATTTCTGGATAGGATATTCTAATATCACAACCACAACAAAAGACTTCTTCATTTATGTCACATATACATGCTTCAACATTCTGGCCAGTTTCATACTAACATATATTTCAAGAAGCATTTTTCTTATGTTAGTAGGCTTGAATCAAATTGAGCAAATTCTGTGATTCTGGACTCATCTCCTTTGTGTTTGCATGTGTGTCTGTGTTTTCAGACACTTTAATCACTTACTTTAAACTTTTAGAAGAAGGGGGTTGTTCCATCAGGAAGTTGCAAGATGATTCTGTTTGTGATCCAAAGATGCTTAGCCAGATGTCTAGATTTAAAGCGAAATTTTCCTTACTCACAAATATATACAAGATTCCCTTCTTAGTTTAGTGTGTGCCTATGCTGCAGATGTCTTGAATTACAATGCAGGAAATGAATAGAACTAATTGAAAAAATTAATAATTTTGGTTGTGAACTGTAGAATGTATGCTGGCCTTTGTTGCAGGTGATATTTATTTATTTTTATTTTTTAAAGGTGCTACTGCTTATTCATGACAATAGAAGTCCCAAGTAGTTTGCATTATATTGTATATAATTTGAACACATGACAGCAGAGACACGTTCATGTCATCAACTACATTCTATTCTTCCTTCAAAAACTGGATTCTTTTTGCTTATGTTTTATTTCACTACACAAGCAAAGCCAAAAAAAAAAATCTTTCTTAGCATAGAAAAGGCTTGAAGACGAAGTTATCTTTAGAGAATATTTTGTCTCTTGCTTTTAATTATTTACTAATGGTTTTGAAAAAAAAAGAGGAAATATCTATTCTTCCCAGAGAGAAGTTATTAAAATGCAACAAAATTGGCTCTTTGTGCATATTAGCTTAGAACAAGGCTTCCATGCCATATTTGAGAATTGGGGGGGGGGAGAGAGAAATCTGTTTATACCTGGTTGGTTTTATTTTCTTCAGTGGCTGTTTAGTCCAGTCCCTTTAATGGGGAGTCCCAGAAAGTCTCTGCAGCCCCTCTCTGTTTCTGTGTTCATTTTAGAATCTCTTCAATCACAGAAACCTCATAAGGAGGAAGTCTCATTGCAATTCTTCCTCAGTAAATGAAATTTTAAAAAAAAAATCACAAGAGACAATTGCACTTTGTGTAGAAAGTTTTGAAGATTAAAGTATTGCCTTTTGACAAAAATTATTGTAATCTGGTGTCATGTTTTTCCTGCTCGATTTGCTTCAGCTCCACTGGAGTGGGGCACTTAATAGAAATCCGGGAATTAACGGCTCTCCTGCTCAAACTGCAGAAGGGAAGGGATGGGTTTTTCCAGCATATTAACAATTTAAATAAGTTGTCTGAAGGTGGTTTCTTCGGGGTTAGAGTCTACCAGTTTTTGATGGGGATTGAACAGCTGAACCAGAAACAAAATTTTAAAAGATCAGCTATCTTTTTTTTCTGACCATTTATAAGCCCTATAAGTTTACAAAGAAAGCTATCAAGCAATTACCATGGATAGTTTTAACTTGAATAAAGCAGATGCAAGCATGCAAAACTCAAGCTCATAAACTGAGCAAAATCCATATGCATGTGGAATAAACATAAGAAATAGGGAGGACTCCTCTCAGTGACTGCAAAAAAATTTAAAAAGGATGTTCACCCTAATGTTTTTAGTGGAATGATTCTTTAGCTCCTATTTAGCTCAGCGAATAGTGAATATTTTCTGCATTAAGGTAAGAAACATTTAACGTCTTTCAACCTTTCATCTTTTTAGGTCTTTGGACTTTTCAACACTGGGTCACACCTTTGATTTTGAACTGAATATTTTTGCTTTCAATCTATAAAATGGTTTTAAAAAACAGATAAAATATGGGGAACAGCAATCTGCTTGCCTGGTTAAGCAACAAGTATGGGAAGACTTAGTGCCCCCAGTCAACATCTATTCTCAATCACATGTAGTTTAGACCTAAACAATTGCTTAGGTTTGCAAGCTGCTTTAAATCACACATAAAGCTTAAAGCCTTTATTCTTCCTAAAAACATTGAATCTGACACTTCGAATGGATGTACATTGTGTAGATGATTGCTGATGAGGAAATTCCAACATGGAGTTTGGTGATGAATTTCTTAAGGCCTGCTGAATTAATAAGGAGCAGTACTTCCAGAATCAACCCTAAATCAAAAAGAGGTACATGTCACTCTTGTCTTAATCAGAGAATAGTCAAATATTTACTCCAGAAAAATGAAAAAAAGAATGCACTTACCCATTATTAGGGAATGGAAGGCATTAATTTCTTATGATGCATTTATCTTTCTCCTATTTTACTTTGACTAACCATCTCCTTGAGTAGTAACATAGATCTCTGTTATGAGTTGTCATGGGTTAAAGATGGAAGCAGTAATGGAAGAATCAATCCATTTCATTTCTTAATTTTTCATTTTTTCCAATCTTAAATGTTTTCTGAATGGTTAAAACTTTTTACATGTTTACAGTGAAAAAGATCCATATGGTTGCACAGATTTTATTTACAATATATGCAAGCATTTTTGAATGTCATGTACTTCTGAACATTATTTACACTAATAATTATTTCTTTATATATTCACCCCAATATACAGATTTTAACATTTTTTTAACTGGAGAATTACATCGTAAATTTAAAGAACTGAATTGTTAAGGACAACTGATTTGGGGGGCTACGTATTAACCTGAAAGTGCAACCATAGTAATTACTCCTCATTCATTTGGAGAGAGCATATTCAGATTGCTTTTGCAAGAACCTACAGCTTTACTATTACTTGCTTTTCTTTTTTTCTTCCATGAGGATTATCAGACTAAACCTACTTTTTTCTACTGGAAAACAATTTTTTTTTTAAATCTCCCAGATGCTATTTGCAACTGACAACAAAACAAACATACCCGAGAAACATTTTTCCCCTATCATATTCTGTGATGTTTCCATGATCTCATCTCCAGTCCATGAGTCAAACAGGCCTTGGTTATCCTTAGCTGTGGAATTGTTGAAACAGTGTTTTCCCCCTTAAGCCAATAGCATGCAACAGCTACGAAGTGTATAAAATCTGTTCTGCTCTGGCACATGTTATGTCAAGTGATGCTTGGCAAATGAATCAAAGCCACTGGTATTGACTGTTGCAGACAGGTAAGCCTCCTCCCATCTGGTGCTCCAGTCAGTCTCATGTATCCACAATAATGCTCTTCTTTCTGTATACAACTGTTACAATAGTGCTGTACTGTTCTGATGGTCTATCAGAACTGTGCAGTACTACAAGACAGATCAGGCAGCCGTACAGACTCAAATAGCAATATATTGAGTTAAATAACACAACAGAATAATATAATATTAAAATAATGGGAGCCAATATTTCCAGATGATTTTATTGGTCTGTATTGTAGAGCAAACACTTTTCTTCAGAATAGAACACAGAGAAGCTTGGAAATCCTACAAAAAGAAAGGACAGTACAGGGCAGGGGGAAAAAAAGAAAAGAACGAAAAGAGCAATCCTAAGGGAAAAGGCTGCTTGTGCTTCATTTCCGTCTGATGCCCATCATTTTTATTCTCTTTTTTAACTTTATCCAACTCAGGTTATGACAGAATAGAATGTAGTAAAAGGACATGTGAAGAACTTAATCTAGAGATGATGGCCAGAATCTTCTCTGCCCCATTCCCACTGCGTTGCTGTGACAGAGTTTTCTCTGCCAGCAGAGAATGTGCTGAAATGGGAGGGCAGCCAAGCCAGAGGACTCACCAATCCATCTCCCTACCACGAGCTGTATACATAAAATCAGGACAGCACTGTTAGCGGGGAGTGGAAAAAGGAGAGAGACTAGGAATAAGAGCTGTACATTTCATGGCAGTTTAGTTTTCTGCCACTTCAAGGACAAATAGCATTTTTGCAATTGAAGCTATCTGGGCTAGCCAAACCAAAGTGCAAGTCCTTTATGTTTGTGACACTGAGTTAATAATTACAGCACTTAGGTTATGTGGCATAATACATGTATAGTCCTTGGATTCTGCCTTGATACGTAGGAGCATATGTACACATCTCTACTTTAAAATGGCCTGCCAGTTACAAACTGTAATCACATTGAAGTGGCTAATGTGTCAATGTCAGTGATTAGAATTTGCAGTGATACTTGCAAAGAAGCAAGAAACTGTATGGAATTAAAGAACACAGATTTGTGTTGGCCTATTATCAGCTCTTTACCAGCTTTCAGCTGTTCTGCCTTTGTTGCCTCATTTCAGTCCTTTTCATGGCAAATGGAAAAGGCTGAATCACATCTTAAGCAAACAGCACCCATACGCTGATATTAGAAGCAGTTATTTGTTTTCAGAATGCATGGAAACCAAGCATTGCCAGGGATTTAGGATGGCTCAGCCACGTGACTGAAGAGTTTTATTGCAGTTTGTAAGTATCCTCACACTGAGATGCTGTCGTGGACTAAAGATCCCTATTTCAGCAGCTGTTGGATTGGCAATGGAAAGACGCAGGTTCAAGGGAGGGAGGGAGGGGTTCTTCCTGCAACCATTAAAGGAAGCGGTTGTAAGACCCCTCCTCAAGGAGCCTTCCCTGGATCCAGCAGAATTAAAGAACTTTCATCCAGTCTCCAACCTACCCTTTGTGAGAAAGGTTGTAGAGAAAGTGGTGGCACTTTAGCTCCTACGGTCATTGGATGAAACGGAGTATCTAGACCCTTTTCAATCTGGCTTCAGGCCTGGCTACAGAACAGAAACTGCTTTGGTCACGCTGATGGATGATCTCTGGTGAGCCCGAGATGGAGGTTTTTCCTCCAGCCTGGTGCTGCTTGACCTCTCAGCTGCTTTGGGTAC
>QLTV01004445.1:3246362-3265149 GCA_003457575.1 Thermophis baileyi
TGTTGGATTCATGAATGAATGAAAGAAAGAAAGAAAGAAAGAAAGAAAGAAAGAAAGAAAGAAAGAAAGAAAGAAAGAAAGAAAGAAAGAAAGAATGAATGAATTTCCAGATGCAGAGGTTTGCTTGGGTGACATTGGGGCTACTCTCAACCCAAACTTCCCACAAATTTGTTATGGGGATAATGGAATCAGGGACAATATGCATATTGCCTTAAGCTCTTGAACAAAATGTGGAATATAAATATGTATGTTTTGTACAGATGGAAGCCAAAAATATACTAACATTTGAAAGGTAATGCTAAGTTTTCCAGAATGGTGCAGAGTTGGGATGTCTCACCCTGTGAGATGTGAAATCAAAAATCCAAGCGGTGATTGACTTGTGATTGAACTGTGTTGCCAAGCCATCATAAGAAGACAAAGTGCTTTTATTAGTGGGCACAATTCAGAGGTGGATTTCAGCAGGTTCTGACCAGTTCTGGAGAACCGGTAGCGGACATTTTGAGTAGTTCGGAGAACCGGTAAATACCACCTCTGACTGGCCCCGCCCACATCTATTCTCTGCCTCCCGAGTCTCAGCTGATCGGGAGGAAATGGAGATTTTGCAGTAACCTTCCCCTGGAGTGGGGTGGGAATGGAGATTTTTCTTATCCTTCCCCTGCCACGCCCACCAAGCCATGCCCATCAAGCCACGCCCACAGAACCAGTAGTAAAAAAAATTGAATCCCACCACTGGCACAATTCTATACAGCTACAAAACTTGCATAATCATTGTGGAGGAGATTTTGATATAGAAAGGCGGCTGCTAAAGAAAGAACAAGAAGAAGTGCTGTTGCACAAAGCAAGGTGTGTTCCCAGAATGTTGAATGCCCACAGTGCTTACTAAAGAGTTGAAAATAATTCTGAGGTATTTATATAGAAAATGTGAACTATGGAAATAACCCCAGCCCCACTTATAATGCTGGTGGCATTTTGATTTAAATCATTGTAGCAACCTGATGCCCTGCATGCAATTTTAGACTTCCAGTGGTGTAGCAAGAAACTATGAGAATTTGAGACAAAATATCTGGAAGATGCAGATTAGTATACATTTAAGTACCATTGGTTAAAAAAAAACAAGTTAGATTATTGATGGATTTCCCATTTGAAATTCATATATTTCCTGAATAAACATGTGTTCTTAGTGGTTTCTCAAAAATATTAGGAGATATTAGTCTGAAGTTATACTGGATTTCTTTATTAAACTTTCTGGCCATGTGGCTGTTTGGCTATTTTTAACTGTATGGTGACACTTAGTTGATCTTATTTGAAGGTTGCATCCAGAACATTTCAGATACAATGAAAGAGATTAACAGTTTATTTGGCAAAAATTGTCTCTCCATGAGGTGGAAAGTTACAGTTCATATGTTTTGATTATCAGAGTTATAAAAATAGCCATAAATATTCATACAATAAGAACTGAACAAATTGCAGACAGAGCTCAAAAGTAAGAGTGCATAACTAAAAATATAAAAATGATTCACATGGACTCATAAGCTGCATGATCTCTTAGTCCTCAGGAGCTACATCAGCCTGTAGTTGGAGAATGGAGGCAGTAGATGAGGCTCAGAACACATTCTGCACCCACCACCTCTGCTGATTGATTGATTGATTGATTGATTGATTGATTGATATGCTGCCCATTTTACTATTGAGCGACTCTGAGCAACTTATATAAAGCCAATCTGCTTTGCATTCTCTTGCTTGAAAATATATGCATTGCGTTTGCAATCATGCAGTCTCACCTTTTTTAATCTACACAACAAGCTTCACTGCTAAGAAAGTCAGTAAGGGGCGTGCATAAGCGCACCAAAGTGCCTACCGTCCCAGTCCTACTGTCCCCATTTATTTGTATCCATTTCCTGTATTCATAATCATGTTTATACGTATATCTGTTAAGTTTGACAAATAAATAAATAAATAAATAAATAAAATTTAAAAAAAAAAAGTCAGCCAAAGCTATCCAGTTAAATCTATTGGGATTTTAAACCTTAGTCTTCTAATTCCATTCGAAAATCGTAACTATTATATCATAGGGATTTTTGTTTAAGCACATTTAGTGCAGCACATTCACATCTTCTTTCTTTCATATGCTGAGCTGGAGAAGTTGCTGTTGTGGGAATAATTTAGAGAGACAATCCCCCCTCATACACACACATCCACGCACACAAATGCAAACATTGCATTTCAGGAAATGTACTTTATAATATGGCTGATTTTTTTTTAATGCATTCCTTCCCAAGATGAATGACAAAAGGTACCCATAACCTGAAAATACAAATCAGACCTGATTTCATGTTTGGTGCAGGGGTTTTTTGTTCCTTGCCCTTACAGCTCACCTATTTCAAGTGCATAGGCAACAACACAATCTAAGGCTGCAGTCTCTGGCTGTCCATATGTTTTGCATTCCAAATGATGCAATTTTGTCATTTTCACACTACAAAGCTAATTTTATAGTCTGCTGACATCAGATTTTTTTTATTTCTAATGTTCATCTCAGCATGTTAAAGGGTTTGCCCTCTGCATTAAAGCATGTGTGACGGCTATGTATCAATCCTCATTGGTGTAAGCAAGCAGAAGGATAACTGTGTATTTCCCTCAACAGTAATGGTTTGTGGTTATATGCAAGGGAACACAGGTACTAGAAATAGTAAGAAGTGTGTCTTGAAGATGACATGTGTCACTAAAGAACCCAAACATCCAGGACAAACTCGCAAATGTGAGTTTCTATAAGTTAAGACCTTCAATAATTTCTTTAGGGACCTTATTACATATTGGAGAATTAGTAACCATCCATGCAAATCCCAGAGTCCGCATTTGTTCAGAAATATGAACTTTATAAGCCAAAAGATCAACTCATGTTGAACATTAAAATCTTGAAATACCTGGGATATTGTAAAATGGCCAAAATTAGCTTCATGAAAGCAATGTACTCTGAATTTAATAATCTTACAATCTGATTTTTAATTTTTAAATACTGAGTTAAGCAAATTCATGGAAGGATAAATGTACTTGTGTACATTAGCCACGAAGGCTATATGTAATCAGTAAATTCAAACATATTGTCCCTCTTAATATAAATAGCCATGGAGGAGGAGGAAGAGGAATATTGATTTGGCAGCCTTCTCAATATGAAATCATCTATTGTCAACATGCTCCTATCCCTGATGACTTCCAGAATCCTTCCTTGGCTATGTTCAGAATGAAACCAGAAATTATTACTCTTCAGCCATTCCTCAAAATATAGAAGAAGAAAGCAATCACACAAAACCTCCTTCAGCATAGAAGACAGATCTGGATGCTATGGATATGGTGTGAAAGAGTCAGCCCTCTCAGATAAACCAGAAAGGAAACACAACTAGAAGGACTAATTCTACTTTATTGTAAGGCTACATTAACAGAACCTTGCAAGTCTGAAAGTATGAACTTCCCACCTCCACTTTTAACTGCTTGATCAATTGGGGGGGGGGGGTTCATAAATGTCTTTCTCTGACCATTAAGCTACTGAGTCCTCTGCCCTCTCTTGTCTGATTGTTTCCTAGGCAGCATCTCTTCCCTTCATCCTCCAACGTCATCCACATATTCCATTACAGAAAGAGATTTGTTAATTGTGAAGTGCTTCAGCCTTCACACATGTGTTGAGCCCACTGATCTCATGACCATGAAGTATTTGGACTTTTGATCTGATGCAGAAGACTCTTCTTTGATTTTGCCCCAGTCTCCATCCAGTTGGGTTAGTAGCCTAAGATTTCCCAAAAGTTAGTGATTTAAAATAGATATGATACTGTGACATCAGCTATTGATTCCTGCATTGTTCGCTATATATCTTTGGAGAACACTGCAACAGTGCTAGGGTACAGCACAAGGTTCATATGTTCATAGGACGTTTCCAACAATGATGCCTTAATCCATCTCAAATTGATTTCAAATGCCATTGGCATAATATTCCCCACCTCAGTGCCATTCAGTGCCATTCTGTAACTTCCATAATTTTCAGCCAATCTGTCTGTTGAGGCAAACTGCACTGAAACAGTTTATTATAGACTATCAGCATTATGTACATTTTAATTCTGTCAGTAAAGAAGGCACTAGTTACTTTTAAAATAATAGAGTTGCCACTTGCCCCTCTTCAAAAAACATTAGTAATCCCTTTGATGTATATCTTAAATGGACAAGTGTGAGTTCTGACCACATAATTTGATGGGACGTAATACCTGCAAATTCTGTTAGATACTGCCAAATTTTTCAGGCATTTTCCTTTTAATCTCCTGTACTCTTACTTCTTTAAAAGTCAAATAAGAAGCTAAGAAGGAACCCTCTAAGCAGTGGTGAAATCCAAATTTTTTTACTACCGGTTCTGTGGGCGTGGCTTGGTAGGCGTGGTGTGGCTTGGTGGACGTGGCTTGGTGGGCATGGCAGGGGAAGGATACTGCAAAATCCCCATTCCCTCCCCACTCCTGGGGGAAGGATATTGCAAAATCTCCATTCCCACCCCTCTGGAGCCAGCCAGAGGTGGTATTTGCCGGTTCTCCGAACTACTCAAAATTTCCGCTACCGGTTCTCCAGAACCTGTCAGAACCTGCTGGATTTCACCCCTGCCTCTAGGTAATCTGGAGGTCCACTGCAACTCTATAAAACTGCACAGAATATTCATAGCTGGAGCACTTCATCTATAATTTTGTTAATTCTTATACACACATTTTGTTGATATAATAGGCTAAATTTGGAGATGTTCAGGAGAATGTACAAGAAGATGAAGGATGGAAATATGGGGGGGGTGTTTAAATAGAATGTTCTAGAACAGTGACGGCGAACCTTTTTTTGGCTCAGGTGCCAAAAGGGTGCGTGCGCGATAGCGTGCGTGCACGTGCACACACCCATAACGCACTGCCCCCCCCCACGCATGCACACAACACCCCTGTGCTGCCCCCCAGCGCATGCCTCACTGAAGTGTCCGGACTTCCGGTTGGCCCGTTGGGCCGTTTTTCGCTATCCCCAGGGTTCAGGAGGCTTTCCTGAAGCCTGGGGAGAGCGAAAATGGCCGAAAAGAGGGCCAAAAATCAGCTGGCCAGCACTGGAGCTGATATAGGGCAATGCCTCGCGTGCCCTCAGATATGGCTCCGCGTGCCACCTGTGGCACGTGTGCCATAGGTTTGCCATCACTGTTCTAGGATGGGCAACTGAACTAGCTAGTGGAATCACTAGGGGGGGAAATGATAGTGTTCAGAAAAAGCAAAATACAAGGTAGGAAATAAGGTGCATATGAAAATGTGTTTTCCTTCAAGTAATTAGCAGAATTGAGTAACTGTAAGGAAGTTACAATTCCTTACCCCTTCTAGCCCTCCCAAATGTTTTTTTTCCGTATCATTCCAGGTCATGTTTGTTTCTGAGGAGATGCATCCAGCCACTCTTTGTATTTGGGGCCAGAGGCTTCCTCCTCCTCCTCCTCCTCCTCCTCCTCCTCCTCCTCCTCCCTTCTGAAAATGCTAGAAATGGATTTGGTTTTGCACCATAACAGCTCCCCATGTATTATTTTTTAGCTGAAGATATTTTAAATGCAGTCAAGTAGGACATGGATTTGATTCACTGTTGTATATGGACAGAGTTACATTACTTGACTAAATGATGTAGGAATAGCAGGCAGGCTTGAATGCCTTTCCTCAACAGAAGAAGAAGCAAGTCACTCAAACCCATAATAATGTGCCATAAAAATTTATCACAATGTGATTTAACACCTCCATTTGCATGAAAGCATTACTTTGGAGTATTCTCAATTTCCCATCTGTGCCATACAGTACATCTTCCTGCTTGTCATCTATTCCCTTATGGGACTCTGGAGTTGGGAATGATGGCCAATGGCAAAGTTTAGGCAAAACAATCCAAATACTTCTTGCTGAAAGAAAGAAAAAAGTACAAAGCTAAAGAGAAATGCAGGAATTCAGCCATCCATTTTTGGAAGGTTTCTGCTCAAAATAAAGTTTAGAATCTAACATCAAGAGAGAAATTCCAAGAATAAAATCTGCCCTTTTGCTCAGTTATACTTTACTAAGGTGTGTTGTTAAATTGAGGACTCACCAGCAAACTCCGTCTGCTTTAGGAAGCAAAGTGCTTTTCTCAGGCATCGACAGTGGCAGCAGCATTTCCATTGCTGCTCCTCTTGCTACTATTATTATTTCAGATTGTCTCCATCATAATGTTTTTTGAGATCCCTCTTGCTTGTAATTTCCTCTTCTTCAATATTTCCTCTTCAGCAGTGGTGAAATCCAAATTTTTTTACCACCGGTAAAAGGATACTGCAAAATCTCCATTCCCTCCCCACTCTGGGGCCAGCCAGAGGTCGTATTTGCCGGTTCTCCAAACTACTCAAAATTCCGCAACCGGTTCTCCAAACTACTCAAAATTTTCACTACCGGTTCTCCAGAACCTGTCAGAACCTGCTGGATTTCACCCCTGCTCTTCAGTATTGAAATATTCTGTTTCTAAACTCCAGTGGAAAAGAACGAGTCAGAATCATGGTTGATTAGAAAAGAATACAAACGAGAGGAGAGACACAACACAAATTATGAGGATGAGGGGATGTTAAGAAAATAAAGATGAAAGAAAAGGAAATAAATGAAAGAAATATGAACACAGAAGCATTAAAATATAGAATAATCTTCAAGAGAATGAATGGAAAATAGACATAAGGAAAAACCATATATATACTGTAAATAGAATGAACAAAATTATATTGTAGAGTACCCTAGAAGTTTGTGGAGCTACTTAAATGGAAAATATGAAATATGAATATTTGGTAGAATGATAAAGAGGCTATGATAAGAAAAATTCAAGATTTGGGGCAAGATCTGGATAAGAAAAAGATTTTAAATGTATATGGAGATGATAGGTGACATAACAGAGCAAGGAACAGCTAAGATCAAAAGAGGAAGAGAAAAGACAGAAAGATATACAGGCCTATAAGATGATGCAAAGTGTTATGACAATAAAAAGATTGAAAGAAAGTTTTGAAGAATGGAATCAGAAAATAGTAGTCATGATATCAACAATGTCAGTAATGATGTCTGCTTCTATAGATGGACTATGTCCAAAAGAGGTTATTGAAGAAATACCAAATGTAGAACAAATTTTATCTGACAAGATACAGATGTTATTGAAAGTAGAATTATAGCTGAGAGGCCAAGAGACTAAATTTTAAAAAAATGTTTCACTGGATCTACAAAAGAAACTGGCAGAGGTTTTAAAGTTTAAAAGAAAAATACAACTGACAAACTAAGAAAGTGACCTGGATATAGTATTTTTTTTCCTTTTGGATTTACAAAAGGAGCTTGTTAAAGCTTTGTAGAACTCTGCAATGGGACGAAGAAGAAGTAAGAAATCAAATCCTACAACAATATTTGAGTGAACTAAAGATTAAGACTGCTAGAAGTAAAAGGACAGAATATAAAGTTGGTTGATCTGATGAAGGTTAAAATGAGATTTTTATTATTTCTGGCTATCCCTTCTCCTGACACCAGGACTGAAAAAGTTGTTGTTTTATGGATTGTAGATAAGAGATGGGATATGGGATGACAAGATAACTGTTTGTAACTTTAGAGAGGATGAAGAGTTACAAAATTTGTTTATATTTGTGATGTAGGCTGCAAGTCAGTTCTTTACATATTTTTCTCTTATTATATTCTTACTTTTCCCTTCTCTTTTTTTCTTTCTTTTTCTTTGCATGTTTTACTCTGTTCTATTATCTTTTATTTAAGTTTAGCTTGTATTAGATTTTATTATTAAAATCAAAATTCTTAATAAACATTATGCATATAAAGACAAAAGAGTGAAGAAGTTTAAAATACAAGAAAACAATTGCATTTAATTTGAGGGTTAATGCTTATATAATCTTATTTCATTTATTTAAAAAAGCCAAAGAAAAAACAAAACAAAATACATTTTCTGATCAAAAGTAATTGTACAACCCTGGGAAGTTCTTGAAGTTGCCAAAATGAGATGGGAGGTTGAATGCTCTGGAGCAATTAGTTGACATTTGCAGAAATGGGTCCAGGTTTTCCATAATCTGTGCAAAATTAGATTTCATATAGTCTATGCATCATCTTGTGATATGACATTTCTACATTACTCAAGCAAAGCATTTACATTTAACTTGCCCTTTGTTCTGTGAGTTGAACAAATTCATTTTTATTTTGCTTTGTGCATCCCTTTTTCATTAATAGTTAGATTAATAAATGGAGCCTGCTGAAATATGAATTCAAGACTTACAATGTTTTTTTAAAGGAAAAGGAATTAGCCCTTGGCCATCATTTCTTATTTTAGGGCAGAGCTCATGAATTTTAACCAAATATTGTCATGTTGAGTATTAATATACAATTATGCAAAAACAACCATAATGTCGCTGATGAAAATTAGATTCCGTTGCCACTTCTATAATCGGGGGTGACATTTTTCAAAAAGACTCATGACCTAAGATTCCTGTTGCTATAGCAATAAATCTGTTAAGGGGGGAGAGCTAAAGGTAAGTGTGCGCGTGCATGTATATTTCAGGGAACAGGAAAGTGTTGGTTGGCTGTCATGTTTCCTGCCGATTAGCTCAAAATATGTGACTTCTCTTGCCATGACTGAAACAATCTGCCCTCATCACCATCTTTTCCTATTGTAACAATGCTGGTGGGGGATGCAAAGCTGTTTCCACTCTCAAAAACCCAATCATATACATATCTTTCATTGTGTCACGAGGCAAAGATGGGCACTTATATGAAAGCGCTACTTCCTGCACAAACATTTCAGTGTTCACAATTTTATAAAGGTTGATGCAATTCTACTAACAAATGCTGGTATCTATCACTGTCAGAGGGCCACAACCAGCGTGGGGAGAGGAACATCTGGAAATTCAGTGTATCAGAAGAGGGTAAACGTAGTAAACTTTTCCCCTATTTCTGCCCTCAATATTGAAGACCAGCCTTTTCTGTTGACAAAAGGCAATTGAAGGGTGCTATATATAGCTGACAGCCAGTGATCTTCTGCTTTCAGAATGGCTCCAACAAAACTTACAAATCTGTTTGGCATTTTTGCTGCGACAAATTAAACAGCTTATTTTTCTGAAAATCTATCCAGTTGTAACCTTTTGTCAATCATGTAAGTCATCTGCATGTTTTTCCATTACAGAGTGTTATTCCATTTATTTGATTGATTGTGGACTTCTCATGGTTATGTTGGTGTACTTGCCTCCAATCTGGAAGCAGTACAAAAGTATGCCAACATGCTTGCTTTGGTCTGCCCTTATTGCTGAGAGCGATGGTCCACAGAAATGAGACCAGCCACTGGTGCTGTCCTCAAAGATTTAATAACTGATAAGGAAGTTGAATGGCAGATTTTCCCAATGTCAGCTGCTGGCAAAAAAAATCCACCATGGTGGCTTCTCTCCATAAAAGAGGAGACAATGTCTGATAGAAAACTAGACCCATAGTTTTAAAACTTGGTGCTCAGATAGCCAATCTTTAGAGGAAGTTTTGCTCCCGTTGGTTCAAACTGATCTGTGGAGTGGATGGATGGATATAAGTAAAACAAAGAACCTCTCCTCTCCTTCTTTACTGGGAAACTACCACTCAACCTGAAGAACAAGTATTATTTCTAACCCGATATTAACAGTACAATGGAATTCATGGGGTGAAGTAGGGTTTCCTGCTACACCACTCCCATTACCTGTGACTTTTCCCAGGATGGTAGAATAAGTAGGGACAGATATTTTTAAACATATGTTCAGTTGTTGTGTTCTTCCGTAACTGGCCTGCGATTGTTTGATTACATGTCATCAAGTCAATGTCTTAGAAATCACATAGATTTTCTGCTCAATGAAGGTGGCTTTTCAGGTCTGCCAATGATGCATTCATCATTACTCTAATTAAGTCCATCTGTCTTATTGCTGGTCACCCTCTTCTGCACTTTTTTTCCTGTCTTTCCCTTTGCCAGTTCTGAACTGAAGAAGCTTCTTGGATGAGCAGTGAAACATTTTTCAAGGAAAAAAACTCAAAAAAAAGTCTAGTCACCTTTTGGAAAGCACCTTTGGATGCCTTTCAAAGCAGGGGTGGGTTCTAACTTACCTCGCTGCCGGTTCGCTTCCTCCCGTGCTGCGTGGGCGCACTGCATGCGCAGTGCAAAAAATAAAAAAATTCAAAAAAAAAAGCTGAAAACAAAATGGCGATGCATGCGCAGTGCCGGAAACTCGGCTTCTGTGCATGCGCAGAAGAAAAAAAAATAAATTTTTTTTAAAAAAAAAATTTAAAAAAGATGGCGGCGCCCACGGACCAGCATCGACCAAACTGGATCCGTGACATCATCGTGATGTCACCAGCGGGTCTCTACCGGTTCAGGCGAACCAGTCCGAACCGGGAGGAACCCACCTCTGGTCCCAAGTAACACCCCAAACAAAAAAAGACTCCGAGGCTCGAACTTCCTCAAAGTTTCATTTTATTAGAGATGTCATCTTGGCACATCTGGGAAAACCCAAATCTGAAGAATTCCAGGTTTTCCCCACCCAAACAAAAGCTCAAGACCCTGCCCAGCACCCACATGTCCATCACATGGCCCAATCAAACACCGTCCCAACTGGAGATGCCTCCCAATCATCCAACTCCAGGTGCCAGGGCAAGATGTCCTTGACTCTCTGAGAAAGGAATGTTATTTTGGCTATATATCTCTCACACTCCATATAATCCCCCCTCCCATTTTCCCACAGTAGAAAATGTGGCAGACCTGAAGGCCCAACGTAAAAGATGGCTTCCAGGCCTGACACTCACCTTGTCTGGCGAGGTCTACTCACTGGTTCTTCTTTCCACTGGAGTTGTTGGCTCTGCTCTTCATGAAGCTGTCTTCAGTCCTCCATTTCTTCCCTGGAAGTTCAACTATTAAGTCCACATTTATTTTATAGATTATGCACCTAATAGAATTAGCAGCTTACTCTGATCCTTCCAGCTGCCCCAAACCCTCCAGTTGCTACATCATTATTTCCTCAATTATGAACTTAATTCTTGAATTCTAAATTCTTACAGAACTCAAGTCATGTGGATTTCCATTATCCCAATTGAGGTCTATTTTGTTATATTAAGAAGTGCTTCCTGATTCCTCCAGCCAAATTTTCTCATGATTAACTTTGTCCATGTACCATTTTTGTCTACCATATTTCAAAACATATTTTTATCTTTTGGTTTGTTTTTTACATTTTATGCAGTATATTCAACATTTTGCACACTGAAAATGCTTAACATTTAACAGGGTTATAAATCACATGTTTCTTGTAACACCTATTGCTGGAAGTTATTGCATAAGGGAATATAATTTATTTATCAAATGTATGTGGCTGCCCATCTCACAAGAAGTGACTCTGAGTGACACACAGCAAAAATGTATAAAACAATAAACATGTCGAACAAAGTCATATTTTAAAATGTTGAGAGGATTGAAAAAAAAATCTCACACAAAATATTCAATCAGCAATGGAACTATCTCAAGTTACCTGAGGCCCCTGGACCAGGGGTTAGTTCTAACATACCTCGCCGCCGGTTCGCTTCCTCCCACGCCGCATGGCTGTGCATGCATTGCATGCTGCATGGCTGCACCACGTGGGCGCACATGCGCAATGCCAAAAACTCGGCTTCTGCGCATGCGCAGAAGCAAAAACCAGCAAAAAATAGCAAAAAAAAAAGCTGGAAACAAGATGGCGGCGCATGCGCAGTGCCGAAAACTTGGCTTCTGTGCATGCGCAGAAGAAAAAAATAGCAAAAAATAGGGAAAAAAAGGTGGCGGCGTCCATGTACCGGCACCGACAGAACCGGCTCCATGACGTCACCACCAGTTTACTACCGGTTCTATAGAACCGGTCCGAACTGGGAGGAACCCACCTCTGCCCTGGACCTGATGACAAAATCAGATCTTGAGGGACTTCTAGAAAATAAGGAGGGATGTACTGTAGCTGATCTCACTTCAGGGAAGAGAATGTTCTATAAGGTCGATGCCATGGCAGAAAAGGCCTGCCTCCTTGGATCTGCCAAGTGTAGTTCCCTGAGACACAGTATCCACAGCATGCATCTCTTGCTGGATCTGATGGGACATGCAAATGTAAGTGGGGTGAAGTGGTCCTCAAATAACCCTAAAAATGTAACGTTGATTTTTGACATTTTAAAGAGTAAACAAGCATTTTGTAGCATTGAATATTGTAAATTTAGGCATACTGATTGATTGCATCCACACAACTCTTTTAACCTGATTACTGATTATTAGCCCATTTTGGGGGTTATAAAATATATAAATATATTGGACTATAAAGTAATCGAATAGTCTGGGTATGCACAACCAATTATAGTATGTTGTGTGAATATAGCCAGTTGGCATTTGTGAGAAAATGGGTAATACTGTTTAATCAATTAAATTGGCAGGAAAAGAAAGTGGAGGTGTTCATGTGAGGTTCTGACATGCAAAGTTTCACTCTCATTCTGCCAAATATTGAGAATGATGGCTCTGCAAAACTAGATTCTTAAGTTTTGTTCCATTTATATTTCATTGTTGTTCCAAAGACAGCAGGTACCTTCTTATGTTCTCATAATTATTTTCTAAAGCCAGCTGGGTTGAAAATCAGTGGCTGTTCATCTCTGCACTTTTGTAAGTAGTGTCACTCAGCTATGGTAAATAACAAAGAAACAACAAAAGAAATTGTATTGCTTTGGACAGTCAATACTATTATAACCTACAACTATACAGCTCTGGTGAAACATTTACAAAAGTAATAGTAAAAGACAATGGAGGAAATCACATCCACCAGTTTCTATTAAAATAATACTTGACATTGCCTATTTTATTTTATTTTTACTTTTTTGAAAGGCATTTATAATCCTCTCTTTTTTTTTCCTTGAGCTCACATATATGGGGTGATCTCCCTTCATTTTAACCATACAGTGACAATAACATCGTGAGGTAGTAGACTGAGAGTAACCCTGCCAGTCTCCAAATCAAAGTCTAAGACTGAATGGGAATTTGAATCTGGATCTCCCTGGTCCCAAAATTCAACGAATTATGGTAATATAGCTGGATCTGTGTGTGTATGTGTGTCCGTGTGCATAGACTCATGTACTTGGCAAAGGGATTTGAAACAAAATGCATATGGTAGGAGGTAAATGCCCTTCCCCCAAACATCTGTCAGTACTTTACATCATCTGTGCTTTTTTTTTTCCTTACAAAAAGCATTGGCACTGGAGTGTTGGCATTGAAGCTGGAACTGAGAGAAAAAAAATGCTTCCAGCCACTGCAGAGATGGCAAAGAGAGTAAGGATTTCTCCATTTTTATTGTTTTAAAAATGAGACCATATCCATGACTTTATATAGCACCATGAACACTAAATCTGACTGTTCCAGTCTTGTTAGTTTGGCCTTGACTCTTCACAGAGAAAAAAATCAAAATGGTATTATCACAAACAACATCGTCTCATGGTATATTTCTTGCTACACTGTGAAGTAAACATGACTTTGGCAATGCTCCTTCTTTATTACAAGATAGAGGCATCAGGCTTTCCAAGAGAACTGTGCTTTCAACCTCTCTCAACCTTGGTGGTTGTGAGGAAATGTATAAGAAAAGGCAATTTATTTGGAAACTGAGGCTACTGTTCCTCCTAGCCAGGAAAGAAAGTCAGCTGACATGGGAAATCTCCAGATCTAGAATTAGCAAGAAATATTCTGTGAGAATATATAATTTCAAAACGTTTGTTGTTATTCTCATTCTGTTATTCTGTAAGCAAAAGGCTGGCTGACATGAACAAGTCCGTCGTTTTTATTTGTTTGATACATATTTTCCCTCATGCCTCAATTCAAACCTTTATTGTCAGAGTACAACATGTGTACAATGAGATTGGCTGAGCCTCCCTTCATGCACCCCCCCAACACAATACAACTCACAGTGAAAGACCAAAAAAAAAAAATCCCTAGCCCAGTGAATCCTATTAACAAACACTCAGTCCTATTGCACCATGTGAACTTATTGCACGTCGTGCCGGCCCTGCAAGTCAATCGTACTATGTTGTTATAGAGTTATTTTTCATTCAGGAGTCTGACAGCCCATGGATAAAAACTGTTCTTCAGCCTGTTTGTGTAGCTGCCTATGCTTCTATATCTCCTTCCAGATGGTAGGAGAATAACGAAGGGCTGACCAGGGTATGAGTCGTCCCTGAGGATTTTCCTCACTCTTCTAAGGCAGTGAGCCCTAGCGATGTCATCTAGTGGTATCAGGGGACAGCCCACGATGGTTTGTGCTGTGCTCACCACCCTCTGTAATGTCTTTCTATCCGTGGCTGTCAAGCCAGCATACCACACCGTAATGCAATGAGTGAGGATGCTTTCTATTGTGGACCGGTAAAAGGAGGTCATCAGTTGTTGTTCCACTTTATTTTTTCACAAGACCCTAAGGAAGTGGAGTCTCTGTTGGGCCTTTCTGGCCACCTGGGTCATGTTGATTTTCCAGGTGAGATCTTTGCTGAGATAGACTCCCAGGAATTTAAAGGAGGAAACTCTCTCCACACAGCCCCCCTCGATCTAAAGTGGGGCGGGTTCCTCTCTCTTCTTCTGGGAGTCTAACACCATCTCCTTTGTCTTGCTGATGTTCAGGTGCAAGTTGTTTTGTAAGCACCATGTGGATAGTTTTTGAACCTCCCCTCTGTACGCTGTTTCGTCTCCACCTGGCTAATCATGTGTGGCATTCTTATGTTAACATCAGGGGTGGGTTCTAACTTACCTCGCTGCCGGTTCACTTCCTCCCGCGCCACGTGGGCGCGCCTCATGGGCGCACATGCATGCGCAGTGCAAAATAAATAAATAAATAAATAAATAAATAAGCCAAAAACAAGATTGCGACGTATGCACAGTGCCGGAAACTCGGCTTCTGCGCATGTGCAGAAGAATTTTTTTTAAAAAAAATTCAAAAAAATTCAAAAAAAAGATGGCGGCGCCCATGGACTGGCACCGACCGAACTGGATCAGTGACATCATCATGACGTCACCAGCGGGTCGCTACCGGTTCAGGCGAACTGGTCTGAACCGGGAGGAACCCACCTCTGGTTAACATGAATCCCAAAGGTCTTCAAGAAATTTTCAAAAGATTCGTTTTTAGGCCTATACTGACATTAATCCTAAACTAGCATCAGAAGATATGTAGTCTGTTTCTCCACCATGTAATGAATGTCTGACTCATATATGATGAACATTACTGCAGGGAGCATAGAACTGTGCTTGAAAGCAATATTCTTTTGAAGAATTAGTTGTAAAGCTGGCTACTCTTTTGTTCTATAGAAGAAACCATTCCAGGAAGGAATTTTAAAAGCAATTTTAAAAGTTGCATTGTGATAAAATGCAACTATGTAAAATTTGTGCCTTGTTGTATTTTGAACCAGCACTAGATGAGTTGGTTTTTCAACCAAGAACTTAGAGCTATATTCCCAATCAATGATAATTGCAGACTAGCTGCAAGTGAACTATGCAAATAGCATCCTCACCTTCATCAAAAGGATTTTTAACAATAATTTTTAGTTCAGTGCCCTGCCTTATTTGGCTCTTCAAGCAACTGTTTGCTCTAGGTCATTGGCATGGATGGGCCATCCCTGCTTGAGGTGTCATTTGCAGATAGCCCTCAAAAATGTATCTAAGTAATTACATTCCCTGGCTGAACAACAGTTCTATGCAGAATATGAGTAACTTCTTTTTAAAATTGAATTGTTTTCCTTAAGCACATCAAAGTACAAATGTATGTGAATAAATAAGAAAATCAAGTATGGATATTTGCCATATGACAAAATGAAATACCTTTAAAAATGAAAATGAGAAAGATGTTTCTCCGATGAGAAAACCAAAGTGTCTATGTAGATCCCATATTCTCAGTTCCTAATTAAATTATGTAGCATTAATAATAAATCAGTATATCTATTTACTTTATGTGGACTTAATTAAAATTGGTACATTTCCCTATCACCTTTGGAAAATACACACATAATCTTAATTAAATAAGATTGTATATTTTTCATTCCCACAGAATTTTAAATTACTATCTAATAAATTAATAAATTACTTACCACTTACACTTTTAAAATCCTAGAAAAACTGCTAGATTAATACATAAATTCCCCCAAATGATATTTGACAAGCTAAACAGCCTTCTTCAGGACTTGATCAAGCCCAAGTCTCTTAAAAATTGGTTCATAAGTACCATTATTTCTAAGACCCTAATTAGTCATGTTCCATCTATCCAGAAATTAAAAAAACTATGGCTCGTTAGATGTTACTGGACTACGACTCTCAGTTTCTATATTGGCCGTATGAACAAGACTACTAGCATTCATTCAGTAGCATTCAGAGCACCATACAATCTATAATCATGTTCAAGAGTTAGATATACTGTATACAGTATCTAGTATTTGCAGTACCACACAGGATGATGCTTGCCCATAATTCTCAAATCAAGAGCAATTTCTCCTGCCAAACAATTTGGATCAGTATTAAATTGTTGACTGATTGGCTGAATGAATTATTTATTTCTCACATGTCTCCCCTATTCTTCCATAAGATAAAGTAACTATATAATATATTCAGCCAGTCTAGATTTCTAATACATTCTACTTCTCTTTTTGTACAAACCTAGTACATGCAAGCACATATATAAATCTACATTAGACGAGTGTCTTTAGGTACCAGCTTTTTCACTTTGTAGTTAGGTGCTGTTTCCTGGACATACTTCACAACTTGCTTGTTGGCTTACTGATTGAGTGACTGATTGCTAATTGATTGCAGTTATATCCTTTTCTCTGAAACTCAAGGTACAGGATCTCCTCTCTTCTCATTTCATTACCAAAACTGTGAGATAATTTGGGCTAAAAGAGAATTATTAGCTCAAAGTCACTCATAAGCTCTGCAATCAAATATCTTAAATTTAGAACTTTGTGATCCAAGTCAACAACCAATGAACAAGGCACATGTTACTGTACATATCCATCAGCATGGCACATTGGACAGAAACACTAATAAAGTACCTCAAGGCAGTCCAGATTTGAATAATCTGGATGTGACATATGAAACGCTGCAAATATAATAGGGTTGTGCGTTGTATACTGGCAGCTGGTTTGGCATATGTCTTGGATGTTAGGGTTTTGGATGAAGGTTGGAATCACTGCAATCAGGAGTTAGCAAGCTGTCTGTTATATTCAATCTGCAGATTATCCTCCAGTATGCTTGTTTCCACAAGCTTTTGGGTTTTTTTATTCTTTACAGTAAGCTAAATACCATTTTCTGGCATTTAGAACTTGCAACATGTGGGTGTATTCAGGCTTGTTAATTGGACACTGCCCACCTAAGATATTACTTTCATCTCTGTGTGAGGGAGTTGATATTTGTGTGTTTGCATGCTTGCATATGCTGTGTCCAGAATGCCCAATGAGTTCACATCAATTAGTTGTTTAAAAAAACACCTGCATTGTGCAGTTTCTCTGATTAAACCCCGTATCCAGTTATACCATTACTTTTTTTCTTCCTCTTTTATAAATACATGACAAGTAAATGCTACTGCAAGTGAGTGTGTGTACACACATATCCATCCAAACTTGAAAGCCAGGTCAGGATTAAGGATAACATGTGCAAACATGTTTGAATATTTGAGAAGGTGGTTTCATCTTTACATAAGATCACCTTGATAGCAGTTAAGACAGAAAAGGGGTGGGCTGTGGGGGATTGTTTTGTCTAGTTGTTTGGTTTTTAGCGACCCCTAAGGGGAGAATTTATAAATATAAGGCAAGAGAGAAGATGCCTCTGCTGTCAATCAGATTTGAGACTTGATGTGTATAGGCACAGTCTACAGTGTATCAACATAAGCTTGAAAGCAATGCATCATTTATATTAATGTACCCAGTTGCACACATTTAGTATTTTGATTCCGGCTCAACATAACTAGTAGATTGCACTGCTTTTTAGAAATGGGCAAAAACAGAAAAGCATCATCAAAATAACGACTATGTTAATGGGAAAAAAGGTTCTGATATTAGTGGAATGATGTTAGTGGGCAAAAAAAGATTTCTAAAAGCTATGGCTAAAGTTTCCTTAGAAACACCTTCATTTCATCCAAGTTATCGGTGAAAGGGATAATCCTATCTTCCTAAAACTGTGTTTCCAAACATACCAGAATGTTGGCCTATCCTATCACTAGTCACCAAATTTCCCAGGAGTGACTTGTCAGAGGGTCCTCTTCTAGTCATGAATCAGAATGTTAGATATTTAAAATGAAAAAGTAAGCTTGAAACAGGCAATTGGTTGTCTTTTGCTGATATGTTCAAAAGGAATATTTTTCTCTTTTCCTTAATCTCAGATGTAGGGAAACTCTTTTTTTACAAAGGGCTGCCTGACCTCTGAAATAGCATGTTAGGAACCAAACAGATTTAAAACTAAATTTCTGCCGAACGTTAAGTCCAAAACCAAGACAGTGAGATCCAATTGCTTCAATGTTTTATTTGCTTGCCCCTAAAGGACAGAATGTTGGCAAAATGAAACTATAACTTTCTAATCTACTAGATGTATCCTGAGAGAATCTAGAGCGTAGCAACTCTGAAACGCTTCCCTATACCCCATCCAGTTCAGGATTGTGCAGTCTTTTAATCTGGGCCTCCTGAGAAGTCTCTCTCTCTCTCTCTCTCTCTCTCTCTCTCTCTCTCTCTCTCTCTCTCTCTCTCTCTCTCTC
>QLTV01004445.1:3265360-3281749 GCA_003457575.1 Thermophis baileyi
GCGTGCATGCGCGGGGGCCGGGACGCATGCACGGGGGCCGTGTGCACATTGCATTTTGGGGGTTTGGGCGCGCTTTGGGCACTCGGTCCAGAAAAGGTTAGCCATCACTGGTCTAGCCTATAGCCCTGGGATTCCCTAGGAATCTACCATATAAGTATAAGTACTAACCATGTTTAGTTCTGCTTAGCTTCCAAGTCCTGAAAAAATCAGCCTGATGTTGCTACTTGCTGAGGCAATCTTCCATAGACTTGCCTGAAATCCTAAATATTTATTTTATTTTTAATTAATTTAATTCTAGAGAATCATACAGTCAGTCAGATCACATTTTCTTTCATTGCCTCAAAAATCACCCCTACTAACACATTTCTACTATCCATCTAATCATCAAAGTTTTTAAAGAAGTATTCAGCGTGGTTTATTCAAGAGTACAGTATATCCTGACAGCTCCACCTTTTCCTATGTTGATCATGGTGCAAAAATTTCCAAATAGTTCTTTGTAGACAGGGATTCAGAGGAATGTTGATAAATGGCAGGATTAAAACAGATGAAACATTAACCCTGGCAATTAATAAGAAAGGAAGGGTTCAGCTAGATGAAAATCTTGATAATGGGTAAAAGCTTTTAATCTTGCCTTTTTCAGTTTTGTGCCTGCCAGATATGTTTGAATTGCACCTCCCAGCACATCTGCGTGGTGTGAGGTTGTAAAAGAAGAAAAGTATTGCAGTATTAGATCTAGCCCTCAACATTTCTGATATTGCTTGATGAATCAGAATTTTTAAAAAAAAAAAATACTCTGCTATCAAGGCAATGGAGGAGTGAGATTTCCAATGCTATGAACAATATATACACATGGCACTTTTTCAGTCAATGCTGGAAATCACAGTAAGACAAAGAATAAAAATTATATAGGACCTGAACTTAGAACAATAGAAACAAGAGGCTTTTCAGCAGAGACTTTTCTTTTGGATTGATGGATAAACAGCTGGAGAAAAGTCAGGGACCTTTGTTTTTATGCATGACAACTGCAGTAAATTTATTATATGCATAAAAGTGGAAAGATTTGGCATTACCAATATGGAACAATACTTGTGGTCAAGATGATGGAATTTGAAGAGATAACAAAATTGACTTCCTTGATCAGAGAAAAGGCAATAGCTTCATTTCTTGCTGATAGAAATCCCTTTATAGATTTGTTTTGCATGAAATGGAAAAAGCAAACTTATGATTTGCGGTTTTGATGATTAGAAAAAATAGATCATAGAAATTGTTTTTGTAACCATGGTGTAAGAGGTAATTTTGAATTTATACTTGTAAATTGCTTTAAAGGAGATTGGAAACTACTTTTCTCTATTTCTTTTCATTTCTTTCTATATTTTCTTTTTGTACTTCTGGTTTTTCATTGTCATTTGTCTCCTTTCTCTTTTTTCATTTCATATTAGTTATTCTTAGTTATTTTCTGTTTAAATTTTTAATAAAAACTATATTAAGAGCTCAGCTCAGCCACAATCTTACCTTTAGTGGAGAGGGTGTTCTATTGTGGTCAAGATTAGGATAAGAGAAAGTGATTTTGATTCAGAACAAGTTATCGCTGAATAGCAATTGGGAGTTCAAATGACAGCCAGTAGCATTCTAGTCATTGAAACAGAATAACATGCTTTCGTTTATCAGTTAAAGGATATTTGAAAACAAGCAATGCAGGAAAGCAAGACATCCAGCATCCCATTCTACTTCAGAATGGAAGGGTAGTATAGTAAGTTTAAAGGGACTCTAATTTTGAATGATTTGTTAACTAGCTCAGATTCCTTAGACCACCAGGGGTCTCCAACCTTGGCAACTTTAAGACTTGTGGAGGCTGAGGAACTCTGGGAGTTGAAGTCCACAAGTCTTAAAGTTGCCAAGGTTGGAGTCCCCTGCCTTAGACTACCTCTTTTGTGTACAAGAGACAGAATTCAGGGAAGATGTTTGAATTTTCTTTGTTTTCAGTTATTCTGTTTCTCATGGTCTTACAATGCATTGAAGGGGAAGGCTCTCTTCACTGATAATGAGGAAGCCTGAAGCTGGTTGTTTACATAACGTCACTTGAATCTTTAGCAGTTTGAGAACCAACTCTTAAATAAACTTGGCAGAGAACATTTAATTAGTTGTGTGAGGAACCATTTATTTATTTTAAGTGCAGTTTGCTCAATTGTGGATAGTTTATCTGCTCCTATTCCCTGTTCATCTATCTCTTTGTTTGTTCAGACTGTTTACAGATTACTGACTGCTAGCTTTGGAATACAGATCTTAGCCTCAAGTAATCTGTTGCATTTAAACTTTTCTGTCAAATCCTTATTTGTTGTCTTATTAAAATAAACATCCTTATTTTCCTGATTATGCCAGAGTTGGATTTGTAACCTAGGATCACATATTGCAAAATCACTAGATCTTGGCCACCCAGGAATGATGGAGAAAACTTGGGGCCATTTTTTTAAAAAAAAGTGGTTTTGGGGGGAGGCAAGCAGTTGATTAATTGTTCTGAGTATCAGGAAATTCCTCATTTCAATGTTGGCTCACCCTCTGACCACCTTCCACCAGTAACAAGCCATAACTCGTAACTAGAGAAGTGTCTGGCAGCTGGTGTGCGTATAGGTAACAGATAATCCTCCACTGTTTTCTCTTTGCTATAGATGGGCAAAGATGCCTACAGATGCCTACAAGTTGAAATGCAAATTATGGTTGTCTGTATTCTTCATTTATGATTCAGAGCTTGTAGAATTACATCAGGACTGGCCACACTATCAGGCAGAATGGCAGTTCCAGCAGGAGGGAAGAGTAGTGGCAGTCTCTTCATTGAACTTCCTAAACTTCCAATCTGTTAAAATTATTTGTACCAAGTACACTGATCAATTCTCCTAAAGAGGCTTCCAGTGCCACTTTAGGTACACTGCATGATGTTACCTCATTATGAGTACTGAAATAAGATTCACCGGGTGGTTCAGGAAGCTTATGCTATATGAAACGGGGACACCATCCTATATATTGATTCAAGCAATAAACGGTTTTAGGCAAGAACAAAGTATCAGGGAGTATTTAACTGGTGACCAGATGATCTACCATCTCAGGTTATTTCCAGCAAACTAAATCCTCCTGTTTATCATTGTAGAAATGTTTTTCTCGTGCTTTTCCTTTTTTTTTTTCTACCTCATGTTGTCTGCTCTAGCCACTAGAACATTACCGGTAAATGAAATAGATGATTGATTGATCCATGACACAGATTATGACATGCCTGTTCCAGAAGAATAAATTGCTTCTGGGGGCTGAGACTTTGCTGTCAAGATAAACAGGGTCTGTTGTGTTCAAATAGGGAATTTCTGTATGTTCATTTGTTTGCTTCCCCATGTGAAGTATAGGGGGAAATGGAAGATTTGAGGATAAAGGTCATGGATAGATGAGTGGCTACTTCTCTGAAGCCACAGATTGTTGTTGATCCTTTGGGACTTTCTGAGAATCTTAAATGCAGCAATTCAAGATATTGGCATCCCTTTGCTAGAAATTCAGAGGACCACAGAGAAGTGCAAAATGATCAAATTATTAGGCAATATATAAATGACTTAAATGAAACTGAGAATTCCTCTTACATATATAAACCCATTGGATGACAATACAGAATGCAGGAAATTAGGCATTTTATTGGGCCTGCAAGCTATTTAAAATGCTGAAAGTTTTTTTTTTGTTTTGTTTTGTTTTTTTGCTACAGGACCACCAACAAAAAGATGAACTAAGGAAGTATAGTATTTTTCCATCTTGAGTGAAATTACTTAATAGTTCAAGATGTTGATATTCAAAAGCCTGAACAGTTTTGCATAATAAAATACACTTTGCAATTGCATCCATGTAGTTTTCTTTACAATATGGAAGTGATTTGCCATTGCTTTCTCCAGGATGTTTTTCTGATTTCCAAGCATCATCTACAACCCTGTGATTTTCCATTCAAGTATTAATTAGCTCTGACCCTACTTAGCTGTTCAAGACCAGCCAGTTAACTAGATACTGCCAAAATTGTTAAAAGACACCCGCAGGTATAACATTAATTTCTGTCAGTAGAAAATAGTAATGTACTTCATGAGCTAAAAAATTGGGGTAATATAAAGCTAAGCATAGATGGCTGCTTGTAATCAGAGCAAATTTAGAGATATTATTAAGAAGGGCCTGCACTTGCTCCTAGAAACCTTTCATTTCCTTTAAAAAGTCACCATAAAAGACCGATTAGATTACTTCAAATGCAAATGGATTAAGGATCGGTTTTTGAAAAATGCCAGGTCAAAATTGTGAAAATACTTAATCAACAGTTTGACCTAGAATTGGAAATAAACAGTTATGTTGATGTATATACCCAGTTTCTTATCCAAACTGAAAAACTGCCTACACATTTTATATCATTGGGAAGGTCTCCAAAATACAGCAGTGGATTCTTGACTTTTTGAAACTTCAGAAAACCTCAGCCATCTGTAATCAGTTTTACCTTCCTTGTATAAGAACACATTTTCCATGCTTATAGTGTCAAAGTTGGCATTGGATTATACCATTCCCAGTTCAAGCAAGTTATTGCTGTCTTCCTCACCACCACACATAGAGAGGGGTTATATGCTTCATCTTTACAACAAGGAGCAGAGCTATAGTCATAACAAGCAAGGGCTTTTCAACAGAAATACAAGGAGTGTGCTTTTAAATAGGGTACCTTCCCCTCCCTGCACAATAACCAGGTGTCATTGCTTTTTCAAAGAGCTAAACAAACACATGTAACATGTATTGAAAATGGGAGTGCCAATAATTTCTTTTTCTTTGGATAGGAGGAGAGACAAGGTGATATCTGTTGACCCAAGAATAAAAATAAAATAAAAATGCAGGGCATCAAATCCTATTCTTAAAACAGTCCTAGTGGCCAGCTAGAAAGAGAACCTATTACCTTGTTTTGTTTGCTGCCTGGCTTCAGCATTTTAAATCTGACAGAAATGAAGACAGTAAAAAGTCAGCTTCAGGCTGATATGTGAGGATTTGGAGAGTGGACACAGCATGACAACTGTATCTTATACAATGTTCTAAGAACACTTATTACTTCTTTAATATATTTTTATTTCCTTTAATTGGCAGGATTTTATTACAGTATCTCTCAATCACCTCTTTGAAGTGATGACTGAGGATTGCTAGCTTTTGATTCCAGGTGACTTTGATTTTACCATCTTTTAACTTTCCTTATTTATTTTGTAAAAGTTAATTCATGCCAGCTTCATCTGCCATGGCTTAAATTACAGCAGATGTGAAAAATTGATACAATAAAAAAAAAATTGCAGTAACACAAAATTAGAATAATTGGTAGATGATAGTACTGTTAAGAAATGTGAGATGAATGAATGTGCATTGAATAGTAATCCATTGATAACCATGATAATTCCTCCTAAGCTGCTCTGCAAAATAGTGATCTTGCAAACATATAGGTTAAAGAGAGCGAACCAGGTAACAGGCTACACGTATACCTCCAATTCCTTGTTATGCTTTCCCACAGAGCTCCCAGAAATCAAACATGATATTAGTAGTAAACCAGTGGTGGGTTGCTCCCGGTTCGGCCTGGTTCTTAGAACCAGTAGTGGCGGCAGCGGGAGGCTCCGCCCACCCACCCGGGACGTTTCTGCGCATGTGCAGAAGCGTTGAGCGCATGCACGAACCGGTAGCAACAGGTTTTAGAACCCACTACTGTAGTAAACATTTGCTAGACCAATTCTCGAATACAGCTCACCTGTCTGGAAACCGCACTGCATATCGGACATTAATACAATTGAGAGAGTCCAGAAATATTTCATAGTCCTCCACTCCTCTGCTCGCAACAGAATACCTTATTCCACCAGACTTGAAATCTTGGGCTTAGACAACTTAGAACTACGTCGCCTTCGATCTGATCTAAATGTAGTTTNTAGATTAGGGCTATCAATAGATTCAAACTAAATGTAATCCACTCTAATCTTGATTGCAGAAAATACGACTTCTGCAATAGAGTAGTAAATGTCTGGAACACTTTACCTGATCCTGTTGTTAGTTTCTCTAACCCCCATCCCTTTTACCTTCAACTGTCTACCTTGGACCTTACACATTTGTTAAGAGGTCCCTAAGGGGATGTGCATAAGTGCACCACCGTGCCTACCGTCCCTGTCTTACTGTCCTATTGTCCTCATTTATCTGCATTTACTTTGTTTATGTTTATGTTTATACCTATACCTGCTATCTTGTACATGTTTGACAAACAAATAAAAATAAAAAATAAAATAAAATAAACCACAGAGAAATCTTAAATTCAGCCTCTGTTGCCCATTGAAGTGATTGGAACAGGTAGTTGTCCAACAGAGTACTAGGACCTAGCCCCTAAACTGTATGGGCTTCAAAATTCAGTATCAGTATCTTGAATTGTGCTCTAGCTAATTAGAAGCCGATGCAATTCTTTCAGTACTGTGAACCTGTTTTTTCTATAGAAGTACATCACTGTATATACTTCATCTCAGTCTCAGAATCCAACTATTTCCTTACCAGCAGCATCTCCATCATATCTGGATTTCGTTTCAACTTGTTTTCAATCATCCAGTTCATTATTAAGGCATTGCTCTGTTGGAAACGCTCAAGGCATTGCTCCTTTGGAAGGTAAAAAATAGTAGCACTGAGTATATTAGTCACATGATTACTCATTTAATGACCACAGCACTTAGTGACAGAAGTTCCATTCCCAATTGTGATTGTAAAACGAGAACTACTTGTAGAGTGGCACTGCCTACAACTGGCACAAATTACCCAGTAGGGCAACGAAACAGTTTCAGTACCATAATCAAGACTCTGGTTGAAATAGGTTCAGAATCCTGTCATAAATGGAGCTGTAAAGCCACCATGTTTTCAATGAGCATTCAAGATTGAGATATGGGCCTACATTTGAGATATGGGCCTACATTTGAGATATGGGCCTACAACAGAAAAATCTTCCAGGTGAAAGGGGTTTTTTAAAGTGAAGTTTTATATCTGACTCTTGTAACATGGTTTTCACTCAAGGAGTTATAATCACCTCCTTAATTCTGAGCCTGATTAATTTAATCTAATGGTTGTCTGGATTTTTGAATCCTAGATATGGTAGTGCTAATTCAGTTCCAAATTGAAAAAGAATTCTGTATTTTGTAAGATGCAAGGTCTTCACTCAATATAGTGTACTTTGGCCAATAACACTTTAGTGCTGATGTTTTATTGGGGAAATTAAATAGCACCTGTCTACAATTTTAAAATGAATACAAAAAGAAACCCAAAGATGATTTTAATTAGTTATTATATTTTTAAAGAAATGTAAACATATCTTTGTCCTCTATTTCTGGTATTGTGTCTCCAAGTGAAATAATACTTTTGAAGGGAGTAACAAGATTATGAGCTGAGAACCAGATCATAACAAAGATGCATGGTTTCTTAGAGATGTGCCTGCTCTTATAGAAATCCTTTTTACATCAGGCTGAATAATATGTAAAAACCCAACAGCCCAGGTTGTGAATTTAGGATGAAAATATAACCTTAAACCAGGTTTCTTGTCGTTTACAGATAGTAAAGATGTGAATCGCCTATCAATTTTTATTTCTTTATATTTTTTGTGGAAAACCAGGGAATTTCTTGTGCCATCAACATAAAAATTACAATTTTCCCTCACTGAATTCATAATATGCAGTTTAAAAACAACTCAGCCATTTAATTTTAATATCAATATTTATTTGAATCAAGCATATTTAATTCAGATTCAAGGGGCTGGCTTTTTCATTTTAATTGCATGCTATATTTCATTTCTCGATTTTGGAATGTTACACTTTTCAGATGCCGGTGGCAAAAAAACATATGAAGTTAAAGGTTAAAAAATTGTAACAGAACAAAAATTAAACAAAATATTGGCATTCCACAACACACTTTACTGCTGATGTATTACTGGGAAAATTAAATAGCACATGTCTACAACTTTAAAATGAATAGCTTATTTCCATTTATAAAGTAACACATCTAGTATACTTAACCTTTCAAAACTGAGATGAAAAAATAAACACAAAGATGATGATTTTAATTAGTTATTATATTTTTAAAGAAGGTATAATAAACAAGCTAAGCATAAGAGCTTCTGACTTCTGGAATTCTTTCCATTCCTTCCTCCTGAAGCCATTGTGTGTGTGTGTGTGTGTGTGTGTGTTGTGGGTAGGTGTGATGTGTGTTATCCCTTAGAATGACAACAGTGTTCCTGGGCAAATATGCACCAAGAAGCACAAGAAGACTTGCATAACGCTGCTTTAGGGCAAGTGACCAGAAAATAATCTTTCTCTTGTAACTTCTCTCCCTATTCCAAATTTGGTCCCATTATCTTCACTTTGCAGAGAATTATTGACCTGAAAGACAATAGACTCCTGAGTTCCTTTACTTACTTTCAAGATTCCACTGGGTTGGAAAGAATGACAAGAAAGGTAAGGCATATCAAATATAACTTCTGGAATTTTTGTTTTTTTCTACATGTTTACCAGTTATAGCATAAGTCGGGTTATCCATTGGTTATAGATCAGGTATCATCATCAGTATGCTAATCATATCCAATTGTACATCTCGGTGCTGAGACAACTAAATGATGCTGATAAAAATCTGTCCCAGGACTGGATGCTGTGTGAATCTGGATGGGGAGAAACAGGCTTAGATTCAATACTGAGAAGACCAGAATTCAGTCCCCCACCCCTGGTTCTGGAGATCTTCCATCCTTAGTTTTGGAAGGAGCTGCACTTCCCCATTAACTATGGTGTGCAACTTGGGGGTCATTGTGGACACATAGCTTGTGCTCAAAGAGCAGGTGGCAGTTCTGGCCAAGAGGAACTTTGCACAAGCACACCTGATGTGGCAGTATGCACTGGGAACTACTTCAGATAATCACTCATGCACTGCTCACTTCACATTGAATTATTGCAACTCACTCTACTCTGCAACTCACTCTGGGACTGTCCATGAAGATTGTTCAGAAGCTGCAGCTGGTACAGAATCTGGTGGTGCAGGCAGCATTGGGCTTGCCTCATTATGCCCTTGTGACCTCACTGTTCTGTAAATTGCACTAGCTATCAATTTATTTCCAGGGACAAATCAAGGTGCTGGATACCATCTTTAAAGCCCTATGTGGCATAAGAACTGGCTATTTGAAGGATTCCTTATCTCCAATTGTTTTTGTCTACCAGTGCGATCAGGTGGTGTGGGCACACTCCGTTGTCATCTTGTGGGGCCAGGAAGCATGCATTCTCTGTTGAGCTGCCTGCCTTCTGGAATGTTACTGTCCCAGAGGTCCAAATGTCTCCCAACTCAATGAAGTTCAGGAAACTGATCATTCTTATAGGTTCTGAAACATAGCAAAGACTGAGCTTCTGTTTGACAGGCTGTTCTTGGTTTTATATTGCTCTGGACATTGTATGTGATTCTTTTTTTGTGTTTTGTATCCTTTTTAAAATTTTAACTGTAAGTCAGGTGGCCTATAAATTGTAGAAATAAATATTTTTATTTTTTTCTGTATATGTTATATGTTTTGTATTTATACATGCAGTGTGAATTTCAGAGCCAGACGCATATGCTCTGGTCACGTGACCAAGAATAATTGGGAGGGGGCTTAGAGTCAAGATATATGAAGCCATTGAATGATTGCATCTCCCAAAGAGAATTTTTTTCCTATCATTTTTTTTCTCTATAGTCCCTGCCTGGCTCCAGCCCATTTTCAAATTAATCTTTACTTTTCTGGCTTCTCCCACCTACCAATTTGTTCCAAATCTCTTCTGATTTTGGGAATTTTATATTCAATAAATAAACATTTAGAAAATACATGGATGCTATGAAACCATGTGACAAGTGAAAGTTTGAACAATATATAACTTTCTATGTACTAATTCTTTTGCATTTTTATGGATTCCATATATCTAATGACAATACCGTGTTTCCCCGAAAATACGACATGTCCTGAAAATAAGGCCAAGCCTGATTTTGGGGGTGGGCGTAAATATACACCCTCCCCCGAAAATAAGCCCTAGTGAAGGGGTGGGCATGGCCAGCACAGGAGGCAGCCCTTCCCTTCCCCGGTCAGCTAATGGCAGCTGGGCCCCTTAATCAGGACCCACAGATCAGCTGAGCTGATTGGGAGTTGCCTCTCCATTCTATGTCTACCCAGTGTCCTTGGCACTCACCCGCCTCCCATCCATCCATCCATCCATCCCCCTTGCCTGCAAACTCCCACCCCACTCTCAAGAGAGCAGCCGCCCGGCACCTCTTGCCACGTAGTGCCCACCCAGCGGACAACCCCCCCTCTAGCCGGCCAGAGCGCCACTCACCGACCGAGCGGTAAGAGGCCGGTTGGGCCAGACGCCTGCTGCAGAGTGTTCCGGGAGTGGCCGCTCTGGGAGCGCGCTTCCTGCTCTATGGTTCCAGCTCCATGCGGGGCTATGGCTCCCTTCGCCCTTCACTGCCTCTCTGCCCCGGCTGCCAGAAGACACAGCAGCAGGTGGCTGGCCCGACAGGCCTCTTCTCCACTTCCAGTGGCTTCCAGCCGGTGTTTACGTCTTGTGGCCCGCCCCGCCCCATCCACCACCCCACCTGCCACCCCCAAATTGCGCCCCACTGCGAGACACGCATCTTACTGAAGACTGGCAGCTCCGTCGCATCTCTCAGCCGGGCTGTGCAGGGAAACATCTTGCACGGTAAAGAAAAACTTCTCGCGAGTGCGAGCAATTAACAACTTCTCGCACTCGCGAAAAGTTTTTCTTTACTGTACAAGATGTTTCCCAGCACACACCGGCCGAGAGATGCAACGGAGCTGCCAGACTCCGGTAAGATGCACGTCTCGTGGTGGGTCACAATTTGGGGTGACAGGTGGAGCGGGGGATGGGGCAGGGCGGGCCACAAGATGCGAATTCAGCTCCCCAAATCTGGCCTGCCAATCTCGGCCAGCGAGGGGGGGAGCGCCACCCCTCTCTCTTCTTCTCCCGAGCCTCGCAGCGCCTCTTCTCTCTCTTCTTCTCCTGAGTGGCAGCCGTGTGTCCAGAGATCCAGAGATTCCGGGGAAAGGGGGGGACATGCCAGGAGCGGCTCTTTTTGCGGCGGGCACTCTTTTGGCTGGGAGAACGAGAGCAAGTGAGAGGCGGGTGCGCACACACCCGCGGGACTAGCTCGGCTCCTCTGGGCTCTGCCTACGGCAATTCGGAGAAGTAAGATGCATGGAGTGAGACTGGGCTCCCCTTGCCGTCTCTTCTCCCCCCCTCGCCAGGCATGGCAGGAGCTGGAATTCAGGTAAGACATGGTGGATGCGTGTCTTACCTGACTTCCAGCTCCTGCCATGCCCGGCGAGGGGGAGAGAAGAGACTGCAAGGGGAACCCTGTCTCGCTCCATGCGTCTCGCTTCTCCGCCGCCCCCTCCCCACCTGCCACTCCTCCTCACCGGCCGAAATCAGCAGGCCAGATTCAGGGAGCTGAACGTGCTGCTGCCACCCGGGAGGAGAAGAACATGAAAAACGGGCTCTCTCACAGCGCCTCCTCTCTCTCTTCTTCTCCCGAGTGGCAGCGGTGCATCCGGCTCACCGAATCTGGCCTGCTGATCTCGGGCTTCCAGCTTCTGCCATGCCCGGTGAGGGGGGGAGAAGAGACGGCAAGGGGAGCCCTGTCTCACTCCATGCATCTCGCTTCTCCGCCACCCCCCCTCCCCACCTGCCACTCCCCCTCGCCGGCCGAGATCAGCAGGCCAGATTTGGGGAGCTGAACGCGCTGCCACCGCCCAGGAGGAGAAGAATGTGAGAAACGGGCTCTCTCACAGCGCCTCCTCTCTCTTTTCTTCTCCTGAGTGGCAGCAGTGCGTCTGGCTCACTGAATCTGGCCTGCTGATCTCGGGCTTCCAGCTCCTGCCATGCCCGGCGAGGGGGGGAGAAGAGACGGCAAGGGGAGCCCTGTCTCGCTCCATGCGTCTCACTTCTCCACCGCCCCACCCCTCCCCACCTGCCACCCCCACTTGCCACTCCCCTTCACCGGCCGAGATTGGCAGGCCAGATTTGGGGAGCTGAATGCGCTGCTGCCACCCGGGAGGAGAAGAACGTGAGAAATGGGCTCTCTCGCAGCGCCTCCTCTCTCTCTTCTCCCGAGTGGCAGCGATGCGTCCAGCTCACCGAATCTGGCCTGCTGATCTCGGGTGGCAGTGGCAGTGGCTCTGACCTGATCCTTGCCGGCAATGCTGCGGGCAAGAACCGGCCATGCCAATCTCGCTTCATGGTTGCACAGACAGCCCACACCGGCCACTGCTCAGAGCTCTGGCACCAGTCCCCCTCCCCTCAGTCCCAGGTCGACAGGGCTAGGGCTGGCAAGAGTTTCTTTGCGGCCACTCTTTTTGCGGCTGCCAATAAGAGAAGGGGCGCGCGAGCTAGGGTTTGCGGGAGTGGCCTCCACGAGGCCATTCCGCATGGATGGCAGGTGCATGTGGGGCATGTTCCCCCCCTTCCCCCCCGCCTCGCCTTCTCACCTCATGCTGTTTGCATGGGAAGCAACAAAAAAGCTGCCACGATTGCTGGAGGCTGCGGCCTGAGCGGCACCGGCGAAGCAGCTGGTTGGCGCTCCGGCAACAGTCCCCCTGCCGCGGGCTGAGGTTTAGGGGCCTCCTGCACCTCAAAAATAATAAGACACCCCCCCCCCGATAATAAGGCCAAGGCCATATTTTGGGGGTAAAAAGAAAATAAGACCCTGTCTTATTTTCAGGGAACCATGGTAACATTTTTATAATGCAGAGATCTACCATTGTCATTAGATATGACATATCTATATATTAGCAAGATGATCATTGGGTGTGATACTTTGTTTTATGTTTTGTTTTGTCTTGATTTACATATGAACTCAGTCATTCTGAATTATAAATAATGAGTTATTTCTAATTATCTGTTTTCACTCAGAAAAATCATTATCATAAAATGGGCCTACTGGGCCCACCGGAAGTCGGGAAATGGGCCATTTCCAGCCTCTAGGGGGCCTCTGGGGGGGCGGGGGAGGCTGTTTTCACCCTCCCCAGGCTCCAAGAAAGCTTCTGGAGCCTGGGGAGGGCGAAAAACGGGCCTCCCGGGCCCACCGGAAGTCGGGAAATGGGCCGTTTCTGGCCTCTGGAGGGCCTCCGGGGGGCAGGGGAGGCCGTTTTCGCCCTCCCCAGGCTCCAAGAAAGCCTCTGGAGCCTGGGGAGGGCAAAAAACAGGCCTACCGGCCTACCAGAAGTCTGGAAACGGGCCTCCGGAGGCTTCAGGGCGGCCTGCTAGGCCCAAAACAGGGTGCGGGGGGGGTGATGCACATATGCACGGGGAGCGCAGGGTGTTGCGCAGGCATGCGCAGGGGGGTGGGGCAGTGCGAGGGGTCACGCGTGCATGCACAGGGGGGTGTGGTGCATGGGGGGCATTGAATTATGGGTGTGGGCATGCACGTGTGGGCTATCGCACGCGGGCACGCGCTTTCGGCACCCGAGGGAAAAAAGGTTCGCCATCGCTGGCATAGCAATATAGAAGTCCCTAATTAATATCTATTCTGATAGAAACAGACAGCACTGAGCCTTTTGAAACCTGTGAATGACCGGCTGAATTCATATATATTTCTGTCCAATAGAAAAAATAGATTTATTTATATATTTAAAATATGTATATAGCCATTCCACACCCCATTTTATATCAAACTCTGGGAGTGTGCCAAATGACTTTTAAATTGAATCCTTAAATATTTTCATTTTCTTAGAGGGAAATTAATGTAACTGTCCCTTCAGCCTGCTTTGCTTCAGACACAGTATTCAAATGTCAACTATGAGAGTTTGCACTGTCCCCATCTATAAAGGTACAAAATTAAACCATTTTCAGTAATAATACTGTTTTCTGTGGATTCTTCCATTTCCAAGATCGCAGGCTCCCAGAAAACACCATTAAGGAACCTGTTTCAAAGCTCAGTTGTTTTTTATCCTTCTCTCAAGTGATACATGGTAATTGTTTGGCATGCATGCTTGAAAATATATACCATATATGTATTTAATAGCGTTTATTCTCGTGGCATCAGGAAAAGCTCAATTTTGTCAGCATTTTGTTCTGCTTAGTTGAAAATAGATAACTGCACAGAAACACATTAAACATGAGGCAGTCAACAACTTCCCCTGATAATACTTCCATTTAGAAGTAAATAAACATTCATGCAAGCAGCTGACAAGCAACACTCAATTAATGATAAACATTCATCATATACTTTACATTGCCTCTGAGAAGTTAATGAGACTACACATTATACACATAGCTGGCAGAATTGAATCAGAAAAGAAGTTGCCTTTAATCCATGGTTAAAATATTTTTTAACCAAATATAAAATTATAATGTAAACTTTTCACATCCAAATATAGATATTTGTCTGATTGTTACTCATTTGTAAATTTCTAATAATTCCTAAAACATGATTGCAATCCCAACCAACTAAGCAGACAGCTTACTTTGAACTCTGTAAAATGCTCTCATGTACAAAATGTATTTCAAGTTAAGAATGCAAAAGATATATTCCATTTTACAAAAGTCATTTCTGTCCTTTAAGGGAAAAAGTGATATTTCAAAAATAATGTTTTAATGTTTTGTGTTCTGCAGAACAGTGGTGGGATTCAGCCGGTTAGGGCCAGTTCAAGTGAACCACTAATAAAAATTCTGTCTGGCCCCGCCCGCCCCGCCCCACCACTCCTCATCTCGTCCGCTCGCCCGGCATAGCTGCTGCTGCTCTCTGTCTGGCTCCCTGGCTTGCCTCAACCACACGGTCTCTGAGGGCCAGCCAGCTTGCCTGCCATCGGCTGCATCCCACGCGGTGCTCTCCGCGCGGCCCAGCTGAGCTTTTTCCAAATGCAGTAAGTGAGGTTGAATGTGTATAGTTTTAGAAGAGCTGTGTGTGTGTGTGTGTGTGTGTGTGTGGTCTGTCTGTGTCTGTGTGTCTGTGTGTACATACACATACAGTATATATAGTAGATAATGTATCTTTTTGTGTGCCTATACACACTCTATACTATGTAATATCATACGTATGTATACATATGGCATATATACATAGGATTAAATAGTGTATTTTGGATGTTCAGAAGTAGTAAATAAATAGACAGGGAAATTGTATCTCGTTGAGGCCTTTGAGGCGAGGCGAGGCCAGGCAAGGCGCCCCTTGACGTGAGTGACGTCAAGCTGGCCATGCCCACCCAATCACCTAGCCATGCCCACCCAGTCACATGACCACCAAGCCATGCCCACCCAGTCACATGACCACCAAGCCACCCCCAAGCCACGCCCACAGAACCGGTAGTAAAAAAATTTGAATCCCACCACTGTATATATAAGAATATAAACCAAGACTCAGAAGCTGATGCTAAAATCTCAATCAAGATAGAAAATCAACATATTCAAATGCTGTTCTCATTAATAATATTGATAATATGATTGCCCTAAAATTACCTGTTAAATGTTTAGGGGAGGAAATAGAAAATTTGAAATCAGAGAGTTTTCTTACAAAAAGATCATGCATGCACCTTTACATGACCATACATAGAAGTATTTTTGCACTAGTGATTCCTCCTCCTCCTTTACTATTGTTGGAGCTAAAAGCCTGTTGGGACATTCAAAAATACTTTTTCATTTTCTTAAGGGAATGTCCCAGTGAGATGGGTACAAATAAGATCACTTCACTTTGAACTTTCAATTTCCTTTACAGTTTTGCAGGTTTATTGTTCCAATTTTATCCTTCGTGGATTTAAATCACCATGCCAATATAGCAGTAAAGTTCTATTCATATGGGAGAACTCTTAATCAGCCTTACTTCTCCCAATCCCCTCTTCTTTCAAAAATCGGAATTAAAACAGCAATTTCCAAAGAAGCTGTCTTTCCCACTTCACATTCCACTCGGTTACTCTAATTATGCATGGTATCTATTGGGCTAGGAGCAGATAGATCAACATTACGAGGATGCTGAGAAATAATTTGCTTTTATTTTCTTTTTTGGGTGAGAGAATGGTTTGTAGACACATACCTCCTTGAGACCTTTTCAAAGGATTTTCAAGGCAACTGACTAACTGTGAAAACATACATTTTCACCTTGCTGAGATAGCAAAGGAAGTAATCTAGAGGATGGACAGCAAGTTCCATGGATTGCTCCATTTGGGTCCAAACAAGATGTATTAGTTGATTATTAATTCATTTGTAATCCATTAATTATATATCCATTTATATTGTCATTCATTTCATACGATGACTCTGGGCAACAAATACAACTGAACGTAACAATAAGGAATAAAATATGAGAGAGGGGGGGGGAGAGGGAGAGAGAGGG
>QLTV01004445.1:3281887-3327047 GCA_003457575.1 Thermophis baileyi
GACTGAGGGGGGGGGAGAGAGGAAGGGGGAGAGAGAGAGAGAGAGAGTGAGAGAGAGAGAGAGAGAGAGAGAGAGAGAGAGATCAACAATAAATCTCAAGCTTGACCAACCATTTATGTGTAGTGCATAACATAGAAAGGTAGTGCTCAGGATATTAATGACTGCTCAGTCTAATTAATCCTAATTACTCCTTTGAGGAACACTTAGAGACATTCACGCAGAAAAAGATGAATGTCTTGTTTTAGACTACTTTAGAGATATATCCAAGGAGTTATTTTTAAAAAATGAAAACCACTACAAAAAAATAAGATGTAAATCACAATTTATTTTCCACAGCAAAAATATAATAGGTACATATATTAGTGTGTGTGTGTACATATATATACATATATAAAGACATTTACTTTTGTGCAAGTAAACTCCAAAATATGTCAAGCACATTAGTAAAATAGAATATATAAGTCATCTTATATTACCTCATTGTGAGCCAGTTTGAGTTCTATATTTTCATATGGTCATCTTTAGCAGTTTGGGGAGCTGCAAAAAATTGGTTCATATTTTGAACGGAAACTACCATATTTGCCAATTCACTACCTATAGTACGTAACTCCTGTGCCACACTGCAGAAGTCCCCTCTTAGTCCACAAACAGCATTTTTTATTTCTTCCAAAATGGTCATATTTTTTTCCTCAGCACTCAAAGGAAAAAGATCTGGGTCAGGAGGAAGATTTGTGGCTGGAGGTACAGGATTAGATCTAGCAAGTACTTCCTCCACTAAATTGTTTGCCCAGCTTTCACCAGCAGCACGACAAGTTCTGCTCCTAAAGCTATCATTTTTCTCAACAGAACATTTTGAATTATCAGGTAGTAGGCTTAAAATGCTAGCACTGTCATCTACATCAGACACTGGGCAAGGAGAAAAAGAATGTGCAATCCGTTCCTTGAGATCTTTAAAGAAAACGGAAGGTAATCCATGCGGTGAAGGCAAGTAGGAGGGTCCATGGGGTGCAACAGAATAGGGCTGAGGGGTGTTGTTTGGTACGGCTGATTCTGGGGATGAGATGGAGAAAGTAGAAAAGGAAGAAGTTGTTCCCATGGAGCTGGCGGAATCTAAAAAAATATACACATATATATTGATACAAAAAAAGATCATTGTTTGCCAAAACTATGTATTCATATTTAACACTTCTTTATGTTTTGTTAATTATAAATCTAAGTGCCTTAATTTACAATACACTATATAAAATAAACAACACAATTAAGCTACCAATAAAGAAAAATGTTTGTAGCTCAGTGTTGAAATGAGGGGTGCTTGGTGCTCTCTGAGCTTGGTAGGTGATGTTTCCTAGTTTGGATAATGAAACATCTGCAGGAAAACAACCAAGCTCAGAGAGCACCAAGGACCCCACAATCAAGTTAAAACAATAGAATATGGGATTTAAAATATTTACATTTTTATATTTTTTATCCTCAATGGATAATCTTGAGATGCAAGGGGCATATCTATTTGTATTATTGAACAAGTAAGTTGAAGAAACTACCTGGGAATTTCTTTTGAAATAGCAATATATTGGCTATAAAATGCCTGGAAGTAATCAGGCTCTGCAACCATATCTAATCCCTAATCGTTCTACCTCCCATATGCAAAGATGCACCTAGGTCACTTTAGAGATTGGAGTCAATGAATGCGGGGGGGCATTAAGATGGCTTTGAATATTGTATTAAAGTTGTAAAATGAATAACTAATACTCCTCCTTACATCCTTCTCCAAATGGTGTTCAATGCTTTACAACTTATTACTATATCAAAAGTCAAATAAACAGTTGTTGACAACTGAGAGAAGTTAAAAATGTTACCAATAAACATTACTTTGGGAAATCAATTAAAAATCCTAATAACTCTGCTTTGAGTTGACAATGAAAATATAGAAGTGGTCTGACTTTTAGGATCAACCATCAAGAGTAAACAAGGAACAAGCAGTCAGGAAATAGGCTGCAAACTAGCACATGAAAGAGCAGCCAAGATGTCCTTTGAAAAGATATTCAGATGCCATGATGTATCTGTCCCTATAAAGTTCAAAATAATGTGAACAATGAAGAAGCCAGATAGGAAGAATATTGATCTTTTTGAACTTTGTTTGAGAAGACTCCTGAGAACACCTTGGACAGCCAGGAAAACAAACAAATGGCTCATTGAATAAATCAACCAAGAGTTCTCACTCAAAGTACACATAGCAGGGTCAAATATGCTTATTTTGGAGACATTATGCAAAGATCTAGCTCTCTGGAGAAGTCTCTAATGCTGGGAAAGATGGAAGGAAAAATGAGGACCAAAGGTGGATGAACTCAGTTATGGTGGTGATGAAAGCACTATTGAAAGATCTCAAAGTCTAAGGCAGGGACAGACCATCATGGAGAAAAGCTGCTTATCTGGTCACCAAGGATCAGTACTGAATTCTGTCAAAGAAAACAAGACTCTTATGGTTTCCTCCCTTAAAAATAAGATTTAAGAGTTATTCTATATACCATCTATACAGACAATGTCATTAATCCCTGTACTACCCAAAATAAAAGCAGAATTAAAGACAATTATATATATAAATATTATATGGAATGATTGAAATGATCATTTAACTAAGATATTAGTTCATCCACTACACAAGAAAGATGACACAATTCACAACTACATAGTCCTAAAACCACTCCTTGAAAAGGTATGGTAGTATCCTACTATTATTACTAAGTCCTTCCTCAAGTCATAGGTGCTCAAGTAGTCTCAGTGTGTTACTCATAATCATGTCCCACTATTCACAAGCCAATAGAGGAGCAGAAAATTAGAAAACACTGCCAAATGAATCCTAGCTCTGAAAGATCTGTTTTTGGGTTTCCCACTACATCAGCAATACTCAAGAACTGACTTTTTAAAAAAATCTCATCTAAATTGTAGCTGAAAATGGTACTACATCTGTACTGCAAAAATTCAGATGACCACAAAATCTCAGCAGTTTTCTATACCTGCGTGTTGCCATGGTACTCCAGATTTTGGTAATTAACAAGTTGTCAATTTGCGGTATTGTAGCTCATTTTTGTTACTGAAAGGAATTCTTAGCTGGAGACTAATAAAACAAACAAACTAACTAGAGGTAGTTCTCACTTACCAACCATTCAGTGATCGTTTGAAATTACAAAGGTGCTGAGAAATGAGACTTACAGCTGGTCCTCCAAGTTGCAGCTGCGGCAGCATCCCCAGAATCACATGACTGGGATTCAGATGCTTGGCAACCAGCACACATTTATGACAGTTACAGCATCTGTGATCACACAATCGCTGTTTGCAACCTACACAGGCTTCTGACAAGCAAAGTTAAGGGAGAAGCCAGCAGGAAGTTGCAAGTTGTGCATATGTGATATGCTTAACAACCCCTGGTGATTCGCTTAACAACCACAGCCAGAATTGACAGTCACATGACATTGCACTTAACAAGTGTGCCACTTAGTAATAAAGTTTCCAGTCCCTATTGCGGTCAATAAATGAGGACTATCTATATACAAATATGATATTATAAAATAACTATCATAAGGGCTAAGTAACCAAAGCATTATTTTAAAATGTATATAGAATGAAAGTCCGCTTTCTAGTATTATTTAAAAAGCATGACAGTTTTGGAAAACTAAAAAGCAAGACTGGGAGCCAAAACACCATAATTAAACATGGAAATGAGAAACTCACCTGGTCTGGGGGCAGGATCACCACTCAAACCAACTGCCTCTACAATGCTTGGTGTTAAAAAGTGGAGGTCTCGTAAGCTAGCTACATTAGACCCACAGTACTGCTGAGTTGCTGGAGACGCTTTCAGGGTATTTGTCATAGGGGTTCCTAGAGGATCAAAGGTTTGAAAGGTGGGAGATTTATAAATGGTCTCAACAGAGGCCCTGGTATTACAACAAGCCAAATCAGACTTGGGGACTTGCTGTTTGTTAATAATGATAAACTCCTCTGGACTCGATGACCAAAGATCAAGCAAAGTTGTGGCAACTTGATGACTATTTATGCTTGATGGCCTCTTTGGAGAAGATTTCAGCATAACTCTGGAAACAACCGAATTATTCGATTTTCTGCCCGAATCCCACTTTTGCAAAGAGAGCAGATTTCTTTCTGATGGATTCAAAACAGTACCTGGAATTAGAAGTTAGTGGTTAATCATTTTAATTACCTAGGTTTCCTTTACTGCCAAGTTATATGGTGACTTAAAATAAAGCTTGATAATAGTAACAAAAATAATAGAAAACAAAATAAAAGTTCACATATGCTGCAGATAAAATAAAATATTATGCTTCTTTGTGCAGTGAAAGGTTTTTAAATAACTAGAAATCTTTATAATGATGACTGACTAAATTTATAAAGATATTAGATGAAATAGTCAAATTGCAACAATTTCTTCACACATACTGTATAAACACAATATACACATGAAAAACATAAGAAACTAGTATAAACCCATTTTTTTTTTACAAAATTGCAGTCAAACTAATTTGGATTTTAGAACAGAACAATTGTGCAAATTTGAAGGCATGTTTAAAGAAAGACATAAACCAGTTATTTTATCTGTTTAAAGTCTATAACAAATTAATCAATTTGCTATTTTAGAGATAAAAGGGCATATACCAATCATTAAGTTATCTATATGATCTGTATGATTTTATCACTCTTGTTAGCTATCTATTATTACTTTATTGAAATCATAAGGAGTGACAATCCTGTTATGTCATTGGCAAACCTCCATATAAACAGAAGGCAGGCAATTGGTAGGAAAAGGTGAATATACCACAATATCTTGATTTTAGGAACAGTAGGGGCGAAAACCCCTGGTATGAATTCAAAATATTTGACTTGTTCACACATGCATGCATTATTCTACCACAGAAGAAATATCAAGGGTAGGAAACTATTATACTGTCAGGATTTTTCATTCAAAATTTAAGATCTTTTTCTAAACTCAGGGGGAATATGATCCCACAGACAGTATCTTTCTTATGATCTGTAGAATGCTGGCCCAGGAACTAAAAGATTGCAGACTTTATCTATAAAAACTTCTTGACACACTGGTCCATTATTTAAGAAATCAAAATGTTGACAGAATAGCTTTATTAAAGATTCCAAGCTACAAAATACCTCAGGCAATTTAATGGAATTCTTTTTCACTTTGTCTACCACATTTTTTTAAAAGTGTAAAAAGGGAGATCAGGGTGTTCAGTGCCATAGAAAAATTGCAGTGTGGACCATGTAATTGAATCATGTTATTGTTTCAAGAATATAGAAAATATAATCTTGGAATTACATTTCTAAAATCTTACAATTCACCAGATTTAGCATATGAGATGGGATTATGTTCTCTCTCTCTCTCTCTCTCTCTCTCTCTCTCTCTCTCTCTCTCCTCTCTCCCCTCTCCGCTCTCCGCTCTCCCCTCTCCCCTCTCCCCTCTCTGTGTGTGCGTGTGTGTGTTTCTGTACAATACATGGGCTCTCAGTCAATATATTGTCAACCACATTTTTTCTGACATGCTAATTATCCAACCTTCTATGAATCTTTTGGAAACAGTTTTTAAGACTTGGAAAAAGTCAATTAATTAATTTTATTAATTTTTTCTCTCTTTCCACATACAGTACATAAACAAATATACTCGATTGACAACAGATAAATAGATAATTCTACTATTACAATAAATTATGTCCTATAATCATTCCCAGTGATTTGCTGTAAATTTTTGCCATTTCAAAATTAATTTGACCTGGAGATACCTTGTTATTTTAAGGCTAGCTTCATGTGATGCCTTATAACCAATCACTGTAACTACACTTTATATCTGTCATTATGAGCTGTAATAATACTGTATTCAAATCTTTCTTGCTTAAACTATACACTGATTTAGTGAATATAATATAGCTTTAAAGGCTATCTATCCTATTTAAATGCTAATCATCTAGGAGAGTTTTTCTTCCCAGAAATCAGTATATCAGTTTTATTCAAAAACCTATTACAGGGTACAAATTTCGGATAGAAAAAGAATCCTCAGAAGTGATAAGCGTCACCCTCCCCAGGTAGGCCAGACAGGAAATAGACTAGATGAGCTAATTGTACTTTATTGTAAGGCTACAACGTACAAATCTCCCACAATTTTTTTTTACAGCATGATAATTTAGAAAGGACTGTTTATTTCTCTGCCTGTTATGCAGCTGCCGGCTCACACACACACACACACACACACACACACACACACACAAATACTTTTATCCACTAGGAAGCATCTTTTTCTCTGTCTCTCAAAGTCATTTCCATGTACCATTACATTACATTAGGAAATATGACATGTGAGAAGATTTTATTTACAGTATAAGCTCAAATCACAGAATTAAAAAACACCACGCACCATTAATATAGATACAAGTATATGCACACACCTACTCACATATATTTAAAAGGGAGAAACCCTATAAAGTTAACATTGCATAGAAGGGGTGAAATAGTTTCAATAAGATAAGACTATAAATAAATAAAAATTGCTACTACCTTTGAAACACATGTGAATTGGTTATTAAATAAGAACACCTCAATCTTCTTATCATGATTGGAATTTATCAAACAAAGGAGCAGTGTATTAACTTTAATTGACAGTGCATGTACAATGAGGGCACTTTAAAAGGGTGTCCAAAACAAACTCAACTTCTATATTTGAGCAGACACATACTGTAGAAAAGCCTCATATGGAAGACTGGCATTTTGAGGATGATTTATCATATGCTGTCAAATCTGGTCTGAGCACTTCAACCATTTGAAACATATTGAATAGACTGTGGAAGACTGAGTTGATTGTCAACTTACAATTTTTCCCTAGGGTTCCAGGACTTAAAATATGGCACAGGGTCAGGTTATACCTAGAGCTACCTCTCTTTTAAGACAGCTATCGGTCCCATCAGATCAAATAGGGTGGGCAAGCTCCTAGCACCGTGATGGTGAACCTATGGCACGCGTGCCACAGGTGGCACACGGAGCCATATCTGTGGGCACGTGAGCCATTGCCATAGCTCAGCTCCAGCACGCATGTGTGCGCCGGCCAGCTGATTTTCAGCTGGCCCCGCCCATGCTGCCCCTCCCCTCCCAGGAGTCTCCACGCGGCCTGTTTTGGATGCCAGGTAAGTACAGGGCTCGCGCGGAGGCTCTGGGAGGGTGTTTCTGGCCTCCGGAGGGCCTCAGGGGGGCGGGGGAGGCCGTTTTCGCCCTCCCCAGGCTCCAAGAAAGCCTCTGGAGCCTGGGGAGGACGAAAAGCGAAAGGGGTTGCGCGCGCATGCGTGGGGGCGGGGCAGCACGAGGGGGTTGCACACGCATGCACAGGGGGGGCAGGACACATGGGGGGCATTGAATTATGGGTGTGGGCGCACGCACGCACGCTATCACACACACACGCTTTCGGCACCCGAGGAAAAAAAGGTTCGCCATCCCTGTCCTAGCACCTACCTTTAAACATTACCATCCTGTGTGTTTTTCTGTGGCAGGTCCTGCCCTATGGACCACCCGTCCCCTAGACATTTAGCAGACCTCTACTCTCCTAGCCTTCTGAAAAGCATTAAAACCTGGCTTTTATTCCAAACACTGGGATAGGATGAAGTGAATGAGAGGATTTAATGAAGGACCACATGTGGAAGTTTAACTTTGGTGCCAACTTTTTAATGTTTATGGTTTTAACATATAAATGTATCTTTTCAGTTTATTATTGATATTCTTTGACTTGTTGATTGGGAACTTCCCAGAATTCGATATAAGATGGACAGATATAAAGTATATAAAATAAATAAAATAAAATAAAATAAAGATGCAAGGAAAAATATTGAATTAATTTCCTCCAAAAATTTTATTGGAGAATGGAGTCAAAATCTGCCTTTAAGTTGATAAAGGCAACAAAAAGAGCTCCATTCAGAAAATGATATTTCTCTCACAAATGATGCAACATTAGACACTGATTTATTGTAGAATGTCCATTTCTAAATGCTGCCTATTCTGGCAGTGGTACATTAGCCAAGAGCCTACATTGTTAATACACAGTAGCTGTTTGGCTGCCTAAGACTGCTAGTCTGTTCAGTTCATGTTCATGCGCTATCCAGAAGTGCACCACAGGGGGTAAACTATCTCTGCACTTAGAATGACTAATATATTTTATTCACTTTAGTCATATTTATACAGATACCTTTATTTTCATTTGGTTGTTTTTACCATAGTTTATCTTACTGTATGCTGGTCATTACCAAAATAAAAGTTTCTTTCTTCTTTGGAAGTTTTTAAACAACATTCAACATATTTTTGTTAGTTTTTATTGTTTTAAATGTGGTTTTATATTCTGTAAGCCGCCTTGAGTCGCCATAGGCGAATAGGCGGCAATATAAAATAAATAAATAAATAAATAAATAAATAAATAAGAATAATATTGAATAATATTGAATCAGATTTCTTTTTCTTCTGCACCTTCTAGTCAGACTTAACTCCTGTCAACTACATGGACAAGTATCTAAAGCTTTCTTGAACCATTTCCAGAGGTGGCTTTCATTGCCTTCTCATTTGTGCTAAGAGTGGCTGCCCCATAGTCAACCAACTGGTAAGGTGCCTAAAACAGGACTAAATTAAAGTTTCCATAGTCCCAGTCCAACACCTTAACTACTAGAGAAAATTGTCTCACTGAATTGGGAATACTTATTTTATGTTTAATTTTACTTTGTAAATGTAAATGTATGATTTAGTTACATTACAGACATAGAGGAATATGTGAAAAATGGCTCCTTGGTATCATCTGACCTTTCTGAGTACAATATTCATAAGTGAACAGATGCTCCCAACCACCACAATCTATAGGATGAGAGATCATTATGCAGTTTTCGTATTGATTGGGTTCCATCCAGAGTTCGATATAAGATGGGTAGCTATATAACTATTTTAAATAAATAAAACAAAGCATACACTCTTTCTTCAGTTATTATATGTATCGCCTCTATGGATTGTGAGGAAGGGATGGGATAAGGCATTGTCAAGTCAATTGAAAAATCTTCCATGTACAACCTCTTCATCTGCATGAAGTATGGTTATACTCTTAAATTTATGTATGTATGCACGTATGCACATATACATATACATACACATACACATGTATGTATGTATGTATGAATGTATGCATGTATGTATGAATGTATATATAAATTTATATGGCCTCCCATCTTGCAGGAGTGAATCTGTGATGTACAAAAGTTAAAAACTCAAGAGCTGCAAACCCATGATGCCCAAGGTGAATAATAAATCACATCAACAACAGAGTTTGCCTAACTTCCTGGTCCAGATGTCTTGGAAAACAAGGCTAAGAGTCTGGATACCCAGGATGATGCTGTTCAACAAGGCAGGCGCTGCCCCTAATTCCTAGGTCCACTAAGGTGACATTATTATGATTATTGTGTTCGTTTACATGTACACTGAGTGCTTTTTGTACTGGAGACAAATTCCTTGTGTGTGCAATCAAACTTGGCCAAATAAAGTATTCAATTCAATTGATTAATAAAAGGGATCTAAAGCATGTCCCTTCTGCTAGATGTGTGGGATGAGCAGAAACAACTGGAGAAAGATGGCCTCCTATACCATATAGTGCTTTATAAAGTTGTTCAGATTCACTTGAGTTGAAATCTTGCTGTACAAGTGAAATTATTTCACAGATAATCCAACAAATACCTAGAATAATCCTCACAGCAGCCCTGCATGTATTTGTGAGCTTTCTTTTTCCAGAAAACAATTGTGACACAACTTTATTAAAGCTTCTGTATATCATTAACCCTTCTCTATATGAAATTCACACTCTATGTCTGGCTTAAACTGTACGCAATTTAAACAAAAAAAAAAGTAGAAAAATGTGAGATAGACAGCATCACCACCAGATGGATTCGTAACTGGTTGACAAATCACACTCAACTTGTAATCCTTAATGGAACTACATCTACATGGAAGGAAGGAAGCAGTGGAATGCCATAAGGTTCTGTTTTAGGCCCAGTATATACTTTAATATCTTCATAAACAATTTAGATGAGGGAATAGAAGGAAAACACTTCATATTTGCAGAAGAACCCCAAACTAGCAGGAATAGCCAACGCCCCAGAAGATAGGCTCAAAATCCAGATGGATCTTGATAGACTTGAACAGTGGGCCCCATCTAACAAAATGAAATTCAAATGTAGAAGAAAGTAAGGTTTTACACTTAGGAAAGAAAAGGTGGAACTTGGCTCAATAGCAGTACAGACTAGGTGAAACTTGGTTCAACAGCAGTAACTGCCAGAGGGATCTTGGATTCCTAATGGATAATCACTTAAATGTGAGCCAGCAATGTGCTGCAGCTGTCAAAAAAGCCAACACAATCCTAAGATGTATTAACAGGGGGATAAAATCAAGATCACGAAACGTGATACTACTGCTTTATAATGCCTTGGTAAAACTGCACTAGGAATATTGCATCCAATTTTGATCACCACAAAACAAAAAAGATGTTAAGACTCTGGAAAGAGTGCAGAAAAGAACAACAAAGATGATTGGGGTGGGGGGGGCTGAAGGCTAATACATATGAAGAATGTTTGCAGGAATTGGGTATGTCTAGTCTAGTGAAAAGAAGACGTAGGGGTTGCATGATTAGCAGTGAAATTTAATATATAGGTACTACTGTTAGATGCAGGTTTACATTCAGAACTAGCTTTGTACATGGAAATGAATATAGCAGCCTGGATTTTTTTAGTCCTCATTAGAGAGACTGTAGGTCTGTAGATGTAGAAAACATCATTCACTAAGTTTACAATTTTTTATCATTACTTTTCTCATTTATTTTAACATTTTCCATATACGGCATAATACTGACTCGTTCTAGAAAAGAACTATACTGATATTACATAATTTCTCTCTAAGATGTGTACTAAATTCTCCACTAGAAACTCTTGTACTAGGAAAAACATGCAAAGATACCTTTGCAAATGTGGGAATAGGCAAAGCTCAGCTAAAAATTCAATTTTCAATATAAATTGGCTTAATTTTGAGTAGATCTGATCCTAAAATAACCCAATATTAATTTAGACTACAAATTTGTATGTGATTATTATTTTGACAAGATAACTACCGAAAAATATGCCGTAAAGCCCATTACTTTTCAACTGTATATTGCTTGAATGTTTGCTATTGTATTCACGGCAGTGAAGAGATGAACATTTGGTTCCCAGTTCATGTTCAGAATGATGAATTTATGCTCTATTTCACATTAATTTCTGTATATCTATTTCCATCACGTACGTATTTTTATGGGCAGTTCAGATCTATGGTCAAATGTCCTTTATCTCCTAGGACATAAGATCTGATATGAAAATAAAATTATCTCTTTTGAATTCACCCTCTCAACAGTTTATTTCCCTATTAATAACTTCACACAGCTGAAGTACCGTGGTTTTTGTTGTTGTTTCTATGGCAACCATTTCTGAAAGCACAGAATGTGCCAAGCAAAGCTAATGTTCATCAGAACATTTTCATGCATTAAATTCCATTAGTCATTTGTGTATGCTGTAAATAAACAGTCTATTGCTAGCCTTCAGATGAGTACAACAAGAATCCTCAGATTCAGATATAAATATTCCTACCCATGAGTGACTGTAGAATCTCAAAGCCAAATATATAACAGTAAAAGCATTTTTATCTAACACAGTTTTAACCTACCATATCTTTCTGTGTAGTTATGTGTGAAGCTGGGATCAGGGAAAAACAGATTCAAGTTTCCATGGAATCATGGAATTCACTTGCTATTTCTCTCAACAAAACCTATCTCACTCGGTTGCAGCTGAGAGAATAACCTGAGGAGTGACTTCATGAAAGCTTCTCAGGGAAAAAATGGGAGATACATGTAATGCAATAATAAATCATTTACTCCCAATTGTCTTGTTTACTACTGAATATGTGATTTAATACAAACTTAGTTTATTTTCTACATACCTGTATTCCAGGAATTATTAGCAGGTGCCTTTGTACCTTTTGCCAATTCCTCTTTACAGACAGTAGCTGGAAATGTTGACTCCACAGCCGCAAGACAGGATTCATCCTCGCTAAAGGTGATCAAGTCCTTATACAAAAGAAAACTGGTAATTAGTCTAGCAAGAGTTAGAAAGCAATTTGGAAAAATGTACAAAGGAGAAAATATTTTGCAGCATTTAACCAAATAGACAGGAAATTAAAAACTGTACTACTGTATATATGAATCAATATTAGGGTTTCATACAGAGATCTATTTCAGCTTTCCTACATGATACCTTATTTCAAACATAAATATTCCTATCCATGAAAGATATTGTTTATTGAAAAAAATAGGTCCACAGATGTGAAATATATGTTTGGAACACATTTTATTTATTGATAAGTACCCTTCAAGCAACCTAATTGTAATTCTAACCCTAAACCTTCAGGCAAAAAGTGGCTTCCAAATGAAAAATAATTTGAAACAAATAGCAGGTTTCTAAGTTTTTGCTTACATTTGGTTATTTCAGAAATGCAACAGCCTCTCCTCTGAAATTTGGATGCCCTGACGGGTGGGAACCCATAATTATTCACATAAATTGAACAGCCATATACATTTTCTAAATAAATATATTTTAGAGTAACAAAACTACAAATTTCCTGCTTGAGAATGCTTCTCTTAGATTGTCTCCCTTTCTAAATAAAATGTTTAATTTTGCCAAACTCAGATTTAATTAAAAAAAATAAACATTGGCTATTTACAAATCCTAGTTTCTTATCCACTGATAGGTGTATACTTAAAATGTTTTTAGAATATTCTTACCTTGACTTCATTTTAAAATTCCTGTTTAAATACTGAACTGAACTATAGAGAAAAATATTTCTAATGATTTCTTATCTAGATATCACAGCCAGTTGCTAGATCATCTCAGTTTCCCCAAGCATTTCATAGACTATTGACAAGTAATCATTTTATCATCTATCGTATATAAAGTTTGATTTTTATGTCCTTGCTGCTCCTTCTCTCAAGAGTAAAGCTGACAGAATAAATCTTACATTAGTTTCCTGAAGCAATTGTAAGTAGTTGAAGCATTCGGGCAATAGTTGATTAGAATTAGATCAGACTAATTTCATTTCTATGAGCTGAAACTAAAGGTAATCAATCTCGCAGCCTCAAACACTCAGACTGCTCTCAGGTAATCCTGATCTGATCTACTATAGACCACCAGAATTTTATGAGACTCTACTGTGACACTATAATATGTTATAAATTGCAGCCTGCCATACATTCAGTAGAGTATTATTTGTATACTGGGGGCTTTTCAAACCCTCTTCCAGTGACCTGGAAGTAAGCACTCCAGGAGATATAAAGAATTGCTACCTGAAGAAAAATCAATATCTCCTAAAGAAATACAAATGCTTCTTCCTTAAGTAGAGGATGTTTGTGTTTTAAAATACAGACTGAATTGAATCCATGTACATATGTGTTTCTTGTATCTCAACCTTATCTGCAGCAATTTTTTGAGTAACTATTTATGCAATCTTGCATATGAAAACTGAAATCAATAGAATTTGGCATGAAATATTTTAGAACTACACTGGAATGAGAAGCAGCAGTAAGAAAGTTTTCATTTTTATTTTTTATTAAAATTTATTTAATAAATTACACTTCGTGTTAAACAGATAAAATAAAACTGAAATTCACCACTCAAAAAAGGGAATAGCACAACAAATCAAAAAAATATAATCTCCTTTTTCAAAGTAAAGGGGCGTTGGTCTTAGCTGATACGCTCCTTCTCGTAGGGTTGAGATAGCATCCAGGAATGGGTTAACCTCATCTGTTCAGTTGATTGGACTGAGTCTGTCAAAGTTGTAATGCCACGCCTCTGCTGCTAGGGCACTCCAGCTTTTGATGAAGACGTAGGGACAGACTCGACGTGTCGATAGCGAAGAGTTTCCTTGATGTCCGAGGACCAGACAGTCTAAGGGTGGGGCTGGATGCTATCTCAACCCTACAAAGAGGAGCGTATCAGGTAAGACCAACGCCCCTTCTCCATAGTGGGTTGAGATAGCATCCAGGAATGGGACATACCAAAGCTGGCTGTCCTATGGGTGAGCTACTGTCCGGTCCGAGGTCTCACCCTCCGTATGGACCCATTGAAGGACCCTGCGACCGAATGCCGCCTCCGCCGAGGTGAAGATGTCCAACTTATAGTGTCTAATAAATGGGGAAGGTGAAGACCAGGTGGCCGCCCTGCAGACCTCCTCCAAGGAGGCCTGCGTAGCCCAAGCTGCCGATGTTGCTGCGCTTCGAGTTGAGTGCGCTGTCACCCTCGCCAGTCTCAGGAGATACTGCAGGTCGTATGCCTTAGCGATGGTCAGTCTCAACCAATGACCCACAGTAGAAGGGGTTACCTTAGAACCCAAGGTAGATGGTTGAAATGAAATAAACAGGGCCTCTGTTTTCTGAAGGCTGGCGATTCTCTTAACATAAATGTGGAGGGCCCTCCTCACGTCCAAGGTGTGCCACCTTTTTTCTAAGGGGTGGACTGGGTTGGGGCAGAAGTTGGGTAGGATGAGCTCCTGCGCCCTGTGAAACCAAGTGTTCACCTTGGGGATGAAGGAGGGGTCCAACCGCAGAACTACACGATCTTTGTGAAATATGCACAGGTCGGTCCTGAGTAAGAGATTCTCCAGTTCGGAGATTCACCTGGCCGATGTAATAGCCACCAAGAATGCCACCTTGCAGGACAGGTGGCGGAGACTGGCAGATCTCAAGGGCTCATAAGGGGCCCCAGTGAGGGATTTCAATACTCTGGACAGGTCCCAGGTAGGGTACCTGTGCACTATTGAGGGGCATAGATTAGAAGCGCTCCTGAGAAATCTCTTGACAGTGGGATGTTGTGCAAGCGACTCTAGTGACCTGCAGGTCAACACAGAGGAAAGGGCGGCAACATGCCTCCTGATGGTGTTGGGTGAGAGCCCTTTATCCAGACCCTCCTATGGAAACATCCACCGGGGAAAGACCCCCTTTGTTACACCAAAGACAAAATGCCTTCCAGGTGGCGGAGTATATGTGCTCCATGGAAGGTCTCCTTGAGGCCTGGGTCATTCTGATGACCCTGGAGGAAAAATTGTCCCCTCTCAGAGCGCTCCACTCAAGCGCCAGGAGGTCCGTTGGAACCACTGAGGGTCTGGGTGGACCAACGCCCCCTGGCTGAGAGAAGCCTCACCCTGAGGGATCCTCCAGGGTTGAGTCACCAAGAGTGTCACGAGATCGGCAAACCAGGCTCTCCTGGGCCAATGTGGGGCCAGGAGCAACACCTCCGCCTTCAGAACCTTCCTGATAACCCTTGGCAGAAGAGGGAGAGGGGGGAAGGCATACATGAGTCCTGGAGGCCATGGGCTGTGGAGAGCATCAACTCCCTCCACTCCTGGGGATGGAAACCTCGAGTAAAATCTCGGCAGTTGAGTGTTTTCGGGGGTGGCAAACAGATCCACCTCTGGGAGGCCGAAATGGTCCATCAGGTCCTGGAAGATGGACAGGTGCAGGCGCCACTCCGCATGGTCGATGACTGTCCGGCTGAGCCAGTCTGCCAGCACGTTTGACACCCATGATATGTGGTCTGCCGAGATGGAAATCAGATGCCACTCTGCTCATATGCCCAGCCGCCTGGCCTCCTGCATGAGGGACTTCGATCTGGTTCCCCCCTGGCGGTTTATGTGCGCCTTTGTGGCCACATTGTCCATTAGGACTAACACATGCCAGCCTGAGACCAAGTGCTGGAAGCAACGAAGGGCTAGGTGGACTGCTCGTAACTCCAGACAATTGATGTTCCTCATCTGTCCCCACTCCCAGTGGGCCCCCCAACCAAAGAGGCTGGTATCCGTTGTCACGACCATGCGCTGAGGCTCCCGGAAGAGGCATCCTTTGGAGACGGCCAGAGACCTCCACCAGTTGAGGGAACAGAGCACTTCCCTGGGAACCAGGACCCTGGCTGGCGAACTGCTCCTGCCTGTCCTCTGGAACAGTAAGAGAAACCATTGGAGGTCTCTGGAGTGCAGGCGTGTCCATGGTGTGATTGCAATGCAGGACACCATCTTGCCCAGGAGCTTAGAGAGCAGAGCTATGGGCACTTTATGCTCTCTTTGGACCAAACCTGCCAGGTCCCTGAGACTACTCGGATGCTCCTGGGACAGGTACACCCTGCACTCAAGGGAATCTATCACCGCCTCCAGGTGGAGTAGCCGATTAGAAGGTGTGAAATGGCTCTTCTCCACATTAATAGAGAACCCGTGGTGTCTGAGTGTCTGCGCCGTTACCTGGAGATCCTCCCTCGCATGGTGGAGAGAGGAGGACTGGATTAAAATATCATCCAGGTAACATTGCACACGCACGGGCCTAGCTCTGAGGTGGGCCGCCAAGACAGCTAAGATCTTAGTAAATGCTCTCGGCGCAGAGGACAGGCCGAATGGAAGGGCCCTATACTGATAATGAGATCCTGCATAGTAAAACCTGAGATACTGCCAATGTAAGGGCAAAATAGGTATATGCAGGTAGGCCTCCGTTAAGTCAATTGAGGCGAGGAAGTCGCCCTCTCTTATGCCCCCAAGAATTGATTGAAGCGACTGCATTTTCAACCGCCTATAGATTAGATGGCGGTTCAGACTTTTGAGGTCAAGAATAGCTCTCCACCCACCCAAGGTCTTAGGAACTACAAAGAGAATTGAGTAGAACCCCTGCAGAGGTGGGTTCCTCCCGGTTTGGACCGGATCGGCCGAACCAGTAGCGACCCGCTGGTGACATCACAGTGACGTCACAGATCCAGTTCAGTCAATGCCAGTCCATGGGTGCCACCATCTTTTTTTTTTTTTTGAATTTTTTTGAATTTTTATTTATTTATTTTTTTGAATTTTTCCGGGTTTTTTTCTTCTGCGCATGTGCAGAAGCTGAGTTTCCGGCACTGCGCATGCATCGCCATCTTGTTTTTGGCTTTTTGGGGGGGGGATTTTTTTTATTTTTTGGCACTGCGCATGCCCTGCGTGAACATACAGCCGCCACATCCGCCTCTCGCCTCCCTCGCACCCGGGGGCAGCAGGGACAAGCTACGGGCTCAGCTGCAGGGGAGCAGCTCCAGATGAGCCCGCATCTCCCGACGCCGATGCTGTTGGAGCCACGACAGGCGAGAGGCGGGCGCGGCAGCTGTATGTTCAGGCAGGGCGAAGGGGGGAAATGGCTCATCTGGAGCAGCTCCCTCGCACTTGGGGGCAGCAGGGACAAGCCACGGTCTCAGCTCCAGACGAGCCCGCGTCTCCCGCAGCCGCAGCCGTTGGAGCCGCGACAGGTGAGAGGCAGGCGCGGTGGCTGTATGTTCAGGCATACAGCTGTATGCTCAGGCAGGGCAAAGGGGGGGAATGGCCCCGGCCCCGTTCAACCATGCCAGCAAAGAAGCGTGGAAGTTCCAGCCCATCCGCCCCACGAGTGAAGCAGGCAGCGTGAAGGAGACCGCTCGGCAGCAGCAGGTTGCGCGGAGGAGGGGCACCGGGGGCGGAGGACCCCCTGCCCTCCTCTCGCCTGCCCTCCGCGCATGAAGATGAACCGCCACTTGTCCTGAACTCCTCGCCGCTCCAGCACGAATGCCCCGGCCCTGCTCAACCGCGCTTCTTTGCTGGTCCCGGCGCTAAAGCTAGGAAGGCGAGAGCGGCGGCGGCAACGGCACTCCAGGATGGCACATGACAGGGGACGCACCGCTGCCGAGCTGGGCCGCCCGCCCTCCCAGTCCCAGAGCACTTTTTTCCTTCTCCCGCTTCCGAGAAGAGAGAAAGAGAAAGAAAGAAAGAAAGAAAGAAAGAAAGAAAGAAAGAAAGAAAGAAAGAAAGAAAGAAAGAAAGAAAGAAAGAAAGAAAGAAAGAAAGAAAGAAAGAAAGAAAGAAAGAAAGAAAGAAAGAAAGAAAGAAAGAAAGAAAGAAAGAAAGAGAGAAAGAAAGAAAAACTTATGACCACAATTGAGCCCACAATTTTGGTCAATAAGCAAGAGCTTTGTTAAGTGAGTTTCACCACATTTTACAAGTTGGCCACGCCCACCCAGTCACCTGACCACCAAGCCACGCCCACCTGAAGCCAGGTCCACCTTACCTCCAAGCCACGCCCACAAAATAAGCCACGCCCACAGAACCAGTAGTAAAAAAATTTAGAACCCACCCCTGAACCCCTGAACCCCTGCCCTAGTTGACCCTCTAGAACCCGCTGGATGGCTCAAATGTCCAGCAGGTGCTTTACTGCCGAATCCATGAGGATCCTCTTGGAAGCGATCTTAGGAACAGGGCAGCGTATGAAGAACCTCGGGGGGGTGTGGAAAGAAATTCCAGGGAGAGACCTGATCTCACTGTCTCTCTGACCCATGTGTCCGAGGTGATCTCCTCCCACCAGTCAGCAAACAGGGCCAGGTGGCCCCTGATGGGAGGCGCGGACATGCAGCTACTTGGGGCGGCGAAAGGAATGACTTCCTCCTTCTCGTAAGGGCCGCTTTGCAGGGAAGGGTCTACCTCTAGGAGGTCTGTCTTGAGGTCTTTGTCTTTGGCTGAGAAATCCCTGAGATCGAAAGGACCCTGAGTTCGACTCAGGCCCCTGAAAGGAAGATCGGTGGACGGGAGGGTAGGGGCAAAAGCCACCCCTCCTCTGCGATGAAGGCAAGACCTTCCACTTGTCCCTTGTTTCGACCAACATGGACTCCCCAAACAATTTGTCCCCTGTGAAGGGTGATGATGCTAGCCGCCATTTATGGCAGGTGTCTGCCTGCCATTGTCGCAACCAGAGCAGGCGCTGGGTGGCCACGGATGACGCTATGGCCTTGGAAGCAAATCGGGCCGAGTTTAGTGTGGCATCAGCAGAGAACTGGACCACTGCCACTACCTTATTCAGGTCCTGATGGAATCTCAAGTCTGTTGTGGGAATCTTGTCCTGCAACTACTGGAGCCATATTAAGGTGGCCCTATTAAAAAAGGAAGCGGTGGTGGACGACCGGACCACCCAAGCTGCAGCCTGGTGCGCCCTCTGAAGTGATTGTTCAGTGCACTTCTCCTCTGGTTTGAGGCCCGCCTCCGGTTCTCCCGGAATGTTGGAGGAGGAGAACAAGGTTGCTACTGGGGCATCCACCAACGGAGTGTGGAGGACCTTGCAGGGGAGCGGTGGGGCAGCAGCCAGGAATGTCTCTTCTGGCTGTCAGGAGCGCTAAGCTCCACCTGCGTGTCAGGAGCGCAGGCTCCAGCAGACACTTAGCGCTCATAATGCTGTCAAGGCAGTCCCAAAACAGAGCGCAGGGCTCCTAAAATGGCCACCGGCCATTTAGGTGGGAGTGCACAACTCTGCCGGCCTCTCAGCGCTTGCAGCGCTTTCAAGATTTCCGGCGGTAACTATGCTCTTCTTGGAGCGTGGAGCTCCTGTAAGACCGCCCTGATCGGTCAGTATAAAACCCATAAAAGAAATTGTAGCAAATATTTAGTGAATTGTTGTATGTATTAAGCATATTTTGGTGCCAAATGTTGACATTTCACCTGTTCTTTAATAGGCACAGGTCTTGTACTAGGAATTGTGTATACTTCTCCCATGGGAAAGTTGTTAAATTCATGACAGGATAATCACCCACCAAGGGAGCGCGAAGCTCCACGACTGCTCCTTCCCCTGAGATACGGGAGCATGGAGCTCCACAATGGCCGCCTCTGCTGCTAGCGAGAGAGCGCGAAGCTCTACAGTCGCACCGGAGCGATGACAGCTCAACGGTAGAATGTCACTTAAATTGCAGCAGAGGGCCCTTCCTGCAGCTAGAGCCGAAGCCCCAGCCGCTGGGAATCCCCAGCGACTCAACCGCCCGAGGGGGAGTCAGCTGGTGTCACTCACAGTAGAAGAACTGTCAAAATTCGAAAGAAGGTCCAGTTGGCTAAGAAGCATCCAGGAATCAGAAAACTAATTCAAGGAGAAACTCTTGACATGTCTGTCCAGACTGAAGGACTGAATCAAAAGCTAGAGTGCCCTAGCAACAGCGGCGTGGCATTACAACTTTGACAGACTCAGTCCAATCAACTGAACAGACAAGGTTAACCCATTCCTGGATGCTATCTCAACTCACTATGGAGAATTTCCTTTTTCAAAGTAAGAAAACTTTCCTAACCAGTTCTCATCCTAATTTTCATAAAATTCCCACAGAATATATTGTGTTCCAGGATAACATATGTCTTCTAAATATTTTAAGCTTGTTATATTAATGGTGGTTTCTGCTGTTAATAAGTTGTCCTCATGAGAAAGTTATATACAGGTCAGGACAGATAGAACATGGTGAAACAGACTGACTCCCGGTTGGCAAAGGAGATGAGGTGGCATACTCTCCCCTTATTTATTCAACCTATATGCTGAATATATATTAAGGAAACCTGGACTGGAAGAAGATAAGCATGGTTTTATATTCTGAGAAGAATATAACCTGTCCTATGCTAATTACACTACCCTGGTAGCTTAAAATGCAAAGTATCTGAAAATTCTAGTAAAAATAGTTAAGGAGCAAAGTGCAAAAATAGGACTAAAATTAAATATAAGGAAGACCAAACTAATGCCAACAGGTAAAACAACATCCCTTAACACTGGTATTGAAGATACTAAAGGCACAAATGACCAGGCTCATATTATCCTACTATTCACATATTATCTGAAGACCCAACTCTCTGGAAAAGGCTCTAATGCTGGGAAAGGTGGAAGGAAATAAAAGAAGACAGCCAAAAATATGCGGCAACGAGTGTACCACTGGGAGACTTGAAAGATTAGATTAGGAATAGAAGGTCACAGAGAAAATCTGTGTGAATGCTGAGAGTCAAAAATGGCTACATGACACATAATCAAATCAAATCAAATCAAATCAAGAGCTATTATTTCACATTACTAATAATTGAAAAGCACACAATGCATTTCACAGCTCTCAAGAAAAAAAAATCTTAAATGCTCCCTATTTCTGTATTTTTAAGGAGGTCCTCTCTATTGTAACCTAACTTCAACTAGTACAGACCAGCTGAACTAAGGATTTTCATCAAATCTGAAGATTATTATTATGTTCATTTTTTCTTAAGAAATACTTTACGTATAAAGAAGTAAAACAGGGGTGGGTTCTAACTTATCTCGCTGCCGGTTCTCTTCCTCCCGCGCCGCATGGCCATGCGCAGTGCCAAAAAATCCAAAAAAATCCAAAAAAAAGCCGAAAACAAGATGGCGATGCATGCGCAGTGCCGGAAACTCGGCTTCTGTGCATGTGCAGAAGAAAAAAAAAACCCGGAAAACATTCAAAAAAACATTCAAAAAAACATTCAAAATTTTTTTAGAAAAAAGATGGTGGCGCCCACGGACCGGCACTGACAGAACTGGTTCCGTGACGTTACTGTGACATCACCAGCGGGTCGCTACCAGTTCAGATGAACGGGTCCGAACCGGGAGGAACCCACCTCTGAAGTAAAGTAAGATTAGATGTACAAGAAATCTATCACAAAATTAATGTACACATGGTGTTTGATTGATTATACCAGGGGTAGGTTCTAAAATTTTTTACTACAGGTTCTGTGGGCATGGCTTATTTTGTGGGTGTGGCTTGATGGTCATGTGACTGGGCGGACGTGGCTTCATGGTCATGTGACTGGGTGGGCGTGGCTTCATGGCCATGTGACTGGGTGGGCATGGCCAACTCAATGTCACTCACGTCAAGGGGTGCCTCGCCTGGCCCCTCCCCTCCCAGCCATTCCTTGTCACTCCCAGCCTCAACGTATCTATAGTTCTGTAAAAATGTTCACCTTTTTTCAACTTTATTATCTACATACTATAGATGTACTTTCATGGACCACTGAAAGGAGGAAATGGCTCACATGCTTTGTCCAAGAGTGTGATAGGCAACAGGCTTTTAAGGGGCTGCCAGAAAGAAGGGGGGGCAATGTATTTTCCAAAGCACCAGAAGGCAAAACAAGAAGCAATGGATGGAAACTGAACAAAGAGAGAAGCAACCTAAAACTAAGGAGAAACTTCCTGACAGTGAGAACCAATATAGGTGCAGAAATATTTCAGTCATAATTTCACATATAAAATAGCCATTCGTGTAATACAACCTGCTTATTGTTCAAAACAGTAATTAGTATTATGGCTGACAGCAAGCGTAAAAGTCAAAGATCACAAGAGTGCTCTGTATGTATACAAAACATCACATACCAGGAAGAACATATTAAGCTGGACTTATACAACCTGATGTACAAAATAAACACACACATATTTATGCTCTGGACTATAGACAGAGGCTAATCGGTGATAAAAATGAAGAGGGAAGTGCTGAAAATTTGCGCTAGCTACCATAGAAGGAGGCTGCTCAGAAGCACAGAGCAATTTCGCATACTGTTACAAATCCTTCTCCCTTCTGTCCTCTTTCTTTCTCTTCTCTCTCTCTCCTTTCCTCTTTCTTTCCCTTTCTCTTTCTTTCCCCCTTCCTCCCTCTTTCTCTCTCTTTCTTTCCCTCCCTCCCCTCTCTTTCTCTCTTTCTCTTCCCCCCCTTCTCTCTCCCCTCCTCTCTTTCCCTCCCTCCCTTTCTTTCCCCTCCTCTTTCCCTCCCCTCTTTCTCTTTCTCTTCCCCCTCCCCCATTTCTCTTCCCCCCTGTCTCCTTCTCTCACTCTTTCCAACCCTCTCTTTCTCTTTCCCTCCCTCCCTCTCTTTCTCTCTCTCTCTTTCTCTGTTTCTTTCTCTTTCCCTCCCACCCCCCCCTCTTTTTCACCCCCCTCTCTTTTTCCTCTGGGGGAGTCACCCCAGCCCAGCTCCATCGTGTTTCTCGCAGTCATTTGTGGGACTAAAAAAGCCACGTGAAACAGCCTTTAAGTGAAATTTAGCCCGCTTCCCAATGGGGGAGATGGGGTCTCCTTCTCCTCCTGGAGCCCATGATGAAGGAGAAGCCCTGGAAGCCACGCCGGGCAAGGAGGGGTGTTCTTTGCCGCTTCCCTCCCACACCCCAGCTCATCTGTCTCTTTAAATCACGCCTCTTTGTCACCACGCGTGCTCCCCACCACCACCACCCAGAAATGAGCCCATCCTCAGTAGAAAGCGCGCGTGGCAGGCTCCTCTCAAGGGCCCGAGTGGGACAAACCAATTGGGAAAGGATTGGGGGGGGAATAATGTAAGGAGGAGGAACGGAGGCATCTCAGCTCCCTCTCACCTCCCAGATGCCTTTTCTGGCAGAACTGCCTGTGTTGGGATGCCCTGACTTTCCCTCCCTCTCTCTCTCTCCCCTGGGGGGTCTCAGCTCCCTCTCACCTCCCAGATGCCTTTTCTGGCAGAACTGCCTGTGTTGGGATGCCCTGATTTCCCCCCCTCTCTCTCTCTCCCCTGGGGGGGGGGAAGGAACCCCTGAACTGGTGCTGGAGGGTGGGAATCTGATGTCTGTCCGGAGGCTGATGAGCCCAGGAGCAGCACGCCCAAAGCCCAGCTGGGTGGAGTGACGCGGGGCATGTGTGTGAGTGTGTGTGAGAGAGAGAGAGAGAAGAAGAAAGAAAGAAAGAGACAAAGAAGGAAAGAGAAAGAAAGTGCTGTGCAGAGAGAAGTACCTAGGTTGAATGCTGTTTCCCTCTGTAGCCCGCAGCGCTTTCCGGATGAGGCTTAGAGGAAAGTGTGGCTCATAGCTGCTTAATTTTGCTGTGCTGCACAAAGCGCTTTCCCAGCAAAAACAGTGAAAGAGAGAAACAGCCGCTGATCCAGAGAACATGTGGAGCCGGTCCATGTGCTCTCCGCTTGCTGTTTCTCCCCTTTGCTGTGTTTGCTGGGAAAGCGCTTTGTGCAGCACAGCGAAATGTAGCAGCCATGAGCTGTGCTTTCCACACATACACACACACACACCTGGACCACAAAGTGATCCGGTGAGCTCTAGAGCAGCAGCGGCGGGAGAAGAAAGAAAGCGGCATGTCCCCCCTGCCAGGCCCAAAAGGCGAGCAAGCCTTGACATGTCCTCTCTGAGGCGGCTCTTTGCCCGAGTGCAGTGGGTCTCCTTCCCCTGTCACCAGCATCTGCCTTACCTTCCACACGCCTCCAAAGGTAAGGCTGACGGTGGGCGGCCCTTTGTGGAGACACAGCTGCTCCGCTGGGGCTGAGAGTGGTGGTGATGGCAGAAGAAGAGGGCGGCGGCAGGAGAGGGCAGTGGTGGCGGGAACAGGGCAAGGTAGCTCGGCAAGCTTTGTAGCCACGCGGCTCCAAAGCTTGCTGAGCTGCCCCCCCATGGTTTCAACACCGGCGGCTTCGGGAAACGCTGGCCGGCAGGAACAGGGCAACGCGGCTCGGCAAGCTTTGTAGCCACATGGCTCCAAAGCTTGCTGAGCTGCCCCCTCTCCGGCGGTTGCAACACCGGCGGCTTCGGGAAACGCTGGTCGGCAGGAACAGGGCAAGGTGGCTCGGCAAACTTTGTAGCCACGGGGCTCCAAAGCTTGCCGAGCTCCCCCCCTCCAGAAGTTGCAACACCAGCGGCTTCAGGAAATGCTGGCCAGCGGGAACAGGGCAAGGTGACTCGGCAAGCTTTGTAGCCACATGGCTCCAAAGCTTGCCAAGCTGCCCACCGCCCCCCCCCGCGGTTGCAGCACCGGCGGCTTCGGGAAACGCTGGCCGGCGGGGAGGTGGGTTAGGCTAGCACGAATGCTTACCTGTGTGTAGGCAGGAGGCAGTTGGATGCACGTGGCGAAGGCGAGGCAGGACGAACGTTTGAGCGGGGACCGGTTCGGGGGCATGGCCAGCCAGTAGTCGCTACCAGTTCTGCGACCCTGGCCAAATTTCCGCTACCTATTCGCACGAACCAGTGCGAACCGGTAGCAACCCAGCACTGAGTTATACGCCCCCCAAACATACACTTTAGTCATTTGGGAATCTGTTACAAAGATACATACATACATACATACATATATACATACATACATACATACATACGTGTATATGTATTTATGAATATATTTTAACATGTACGAGAAAAATATCTGAAACAAATTGATTTGCTTCTGTAGTCAAAATGGTATTTATTGTCAATCAGTTATAAGTGTGCCACATTTAATATTACCTATGTTTCATTAAAAAAAAGCTCACATCCTCAAATGTTGCACAACTGAGATATTTAAAATTATTTGTACTCTTTGTAAGAAAAATCAGAAGTTACAAAAGTTGGTATGAAGACCATAGCGCAAACTGTTTAACAAACTGTTTCAAACAGTGCTTGAAACAGTTTTCTGAAGTAGAAAAACAACAGGTGTTAAAAGCAGCACTCAGTCTGGTACAGAAAACACTTTAACCACACATATAGCTATGGGGAAACTGAATTCAGCTCTTTGTAAACCACAGCTCTTGAAGCAATCCTAGAGGCATAAATAAAGAGAAGGGGGAGAAACAGCCACCTTGGGACCTGCAACATAGGAAGCCTGCTACAAAGCAGCTCCCTTGCCATCTGCCCTACACATTCAACAAATCTGATTGCACAGGTAGGAACAGAGATCTAGGCTATAAACATCTAGATGATTACTCTGTAATAGCAAAGAGAATCTTCTATAATTTTTTTTGCAGCCATCATGCAGATTTTTGCAACTCAGGCGTGGTAGTTCATAAGTCTGTTGCTTTAAGCTTTATTTTCAAATATATAAATTTACTATTGTAAAATCACAGTAAACCTCCAATGTGCTCTTCTCCAAATGAAACATAGCATTGGGTAGTATTGCCCTAAAAATTCTTATTATTCATGGAAGTGGAATATTTGCAACATTGGGAGATTCATATCTTGTTTTACCACCAGAGGCCAAGTAGCTATTTTATGAGTTGCAGTGGGAATTATCATGACTTAAGAAAAATATATGCAAATCTTCCTGCCTACTCTCCTCAGATGGAACAGAGTATATTTCTTCTTTTAAACTTGTATTGCTTCTCCATTCAAAATATTTCAGAGAGGTTTTCAGTTCAAAATACCATCTAATGATTTGTTCCCCTGAGTAATATTCTATGTGTTGCTGGTGGTAGATGCTCCTTTGCTTGAATTTTTTAAATGGAGGCTGGATAGACATTTCTTAGGAATGCTATAGTAGTGGCTTATTGCACTGGGCAGGTGCTTGAAGAGCTTCCAAAGTCCTTTCCAACCCTTTTGCATTCTGGGATTCTGTGACAGAGGATGGATAGAAATACAGAGATAGCCAGGAACTGCAGAGATGGTATCAGAAATGCTAATGCTCACAGTGATAACAGGTTTGTGATGAATTATGTTCAAATTAAATGGAAGAGAAATGAATTATTAGCTGCTCAGTGAAGATGACAAAATGTTAAAAGATAATGAAAGTTGGAAGGGCTTATCTCTTATTTTGGCTCAATCTTTTTCATCAATAGGGCGTGTGTTCCATATGTAATCATAAAAATACACAAAGGGGTAAGACTAAAACTTGTGATTTGTAGAGTCAAGGAATGCCTACTGTATTTGCTTTGAATACGTGCCCTTCTATGCACAAGGCTGGCAATGATTCAATCTTGGGGATATATTTTGAATTATAATGTGGGATTTCCAATAGTCTTTTGTGCACTGAATTTAATTTCAGATATTGAGTCAGCTACATATCTAGAGAAAATGTACGAAAAACAGATTTGTTACATTCCCACTGTGACTCTGGAGTGGGAAGGAACTGGGTAGTTCTTCACTGGGTACTTCTGCCTTGTCCTGCAAGAGTTTTACAGAGTAAAAGATGTGGTGATATGGAAATGTCTTTAAAAAAACAAAACATACACCTGAATTTAGACAGAGGGAAGTATATCTGATATTCCAAAGTACATGGAAGTAAATTAGAAAAGCAATTTCCATTTCATTGTTTATGTATCATGATAGTAAAACAAAGCCAGCCTAAAACTTTAATAATTTCTTAATGAAATAGTTTGCATATAGATAAGTAATTGAATAGACCTTTAGAAGGATAAAGAATAGGCAATCTTGCCTAAACTCTCATTATATCATTCCCTAATTTTCTCATTGCAGTTTCTATTGTGCTTTGAATTTTTCCCAGAAAAAGAAAGGATCAGTACAAGCATAGAAAAATATTAAAGAAAAGAAGAAAGGATAGCTGCACTGTGACTATACTTGAGGACACATTTATCAAAAGAAAAAATCTTATCCTTGGAACAAATATTTTAGTTGCCATAGCATAATAAGCAGATATTTATGAAGGACATGACTGGAATTATATGGACATACAAAGATCTGAGCCAATTTCATTAAGATGCTGATTAAAGTTTTTCTGCTTACATCCAGTTACAGTACCTTGGAGCATTCATCCTTTTCAACCTGGGGTGCTAAGTGTATCCATATTAAAGTAATAATGATCAGTATAACTGAGAGGTTAATGACATTCATTTTGTTTACTGCAGATCTGGTTGTAATTATTCATGCCTTTGCAATCTGCATATTAGACTAAATGCATTATGCAAAATAATCCCTGAGATAGGCCTTAGAATCAAAAGGAGGGGTTAAAACAGAGAAAGGAAGCCTGAAAGAAATCAGATGGACTCTCACCAATTCTCCTTTTTTGGATTCATCACTCACTACTGACTCTGACCCCACCACAACTACTACATAGTCAAGAGTTTTCCCCTCAGCAAATCTCAGGACTCTTTCGCATAAAAAGATCAGAAACCTTTAGAGGACCCTTCTGCAACTTGTTGTCTCAAATTACCACAATCTCTGTCCAGCAAATTACAATTGCATAAGTAATTATGGAATTTTCTGGAGTCACCCCAAATTATTGCACCAAAATGATCAATTTATTTCAGTGATGATGCAATGAAGATGCTATAAGCTCCTTGTGCACAAATGACCTTACAGAAACCACTACAGCAGTGGTTAATCTGAAGATTTGCCAATTCCCAAATAGTTTTTGATAGTCTGTGTAATTTTTTTTAAATTTGAGCACTCAAGTGGAAAACTATTAAACTTTTACATAGTGTATTCACCTACAATAAGTAAGCCTGTATACTGGATCACCAAGAAAAATACAAGTAGCTCACACGCTGGCAGCTGTTGTGTTAAATCCTTATTTATAAAACAAGAAATGAATCCACCATCTCAAGTATTATGACACGGTACATTATCTGAGTAAATGTTGACATTAATGACAATTAAAGTGATGCTTAATTAGTCAACAATAGTGACTAGAAACCATGAGGCACTCACATAAGTGACAAATATGATTAACTATGAAAAGTGAAGGAGGAGGAAATGAGAAAATATTGCACAGGATTGAAATCAATATTATATTAATTAAAACACAATTAATTTAAAAGCTTGACTCAACATTGGTACTATTGGCAAATTTTGCTAATGCTAATTTCTGCAACTATAAAGATCAGCTGTTTTTCAGTTTTCCACTGATGTGTTATTGTTTTTTGTTGTTAAAATTTTACATAACAACACAACTTGTATGAAATCTCCATGTATTCTCATACAGAGTAACCTCTGTAGTTGGACTGGGGCAAATACTACTAATCTTGATACAAAGAGAGATTTCACAGGAGTATAGTGTTACCGTAGAATACCTTTCCATTTTTAAGCCTCTTCCCAAAGCAGCAACACCATTCAACAAGAAATTGTTGAGAAGTAGAACTGAGACAGACCACTCATCTGTCTAACTCAGCATCAATACTGATATGTGGTAATAAAGTGTTAGTTTATAGCAGCTTCTCATGGTTTTGGACAGAATGTTTGTTTCTTCCCCATGGCAATTTTGTTTTATTTTGTTTTTAACCATTTAGTTGTGTCCGACTCTTGGCGACTTTATAGGCAAGTGCTCTCCATGCTATCCTATCAAGCACAGCTTCTTTCAATTGTTATATGTTCAACTTTGCATCAGATTTAATGTTATCAAGCCAGCATCTTCTTTGTTTGCCTCTTCTTTGTCCACTAACCATTCCTAACATCATTGCCTTCTCCAATGAATTTGCACGCATAACATGGCCAAAGTGAATCAGACATAGTCTTATGATTTTAGCTTCCAGTGATGTGTCTCATTTTATACAATTTAACACCCCTTTGTTAGTTATTCTGGCTGATGATGGTATACGCAGTAATTTACGCCAGCATCACAGTTCAAAGGCATCAACCCATGGCAATACCAGGGATTAAGCTTGGGAGAAAAGAATAGTTTACATAAAGATGTGAAGATTAAGAATAAGACTTCGCTAATGAAAACATGCAAAGGCCTGACTCAATTGGAAGCCCTAGAGATTGCTAAAGCACTGGCTACCAGGCTAAGGACAAAAATGGAGCAGTACTGGAAAACATATGGAAGAAAGAGAAGACATATAACACCAGTGTAAAGTGGTTGCAGGACCTGAGAGCAGACCACACCAATCTACCAGAATGGGAATCAGTCACAATCACAGTAGCAGACATCCAACAGAGGGTCAAGAACATGAAGAGCTGGACAGCACCTGGCCCAGACATGATCCACACCTATTGGAAGATACCAATGTGAAGAAGCAAAAGCTCCTCATAATGCATGGAGGTTACCATCCCAAGTCCAACACATAGAAACTATACACCAGCTGGAAAGAGGGAGGATGGGATCAGATGACTGTCAAAGCCACTGTACTGGACAAAACCCAGAGCATTCAAGAGTATATGAGTAATATGGCACCCAAAGATGAACTGCTGAGAGAATATCTGAGGTGATAGCAGACATGGGAGGAAGATCAAACAGGGAAAGTGCCATGGCAAGACAAGATGTTGCATGTGATATAACATTGACAGATAGCTGAGGTAGCAGACATTGGAAAATTCTACCATTGGGTGGAAAGGGATGGACTAAAAGCCAGCCTCGAGGCACTGATCATAGTAGCACAACAACAGGCACTAAGAATCAGATCTGTAGAAGCAAAATTATTAGATAGGACCCAAGGTACAGACTATGCAGAGAGAGACAGTCCAACACATAGTGGCAGGGTTTCAGATGCAGGCAGGAACAGCATACGTTGAATGACACAACAAGTAGCTGGCATTATGTATACAGCAATATCTGCATAGTGTAAGAGTTAGTACAGATGGGAGATTCCACAGAAGATTGTGGAAAACAGGGCTAAGTTCCTATGGGACTTCCAAATCCACACAGAAGGCCAGACATCATGATAGTGATAGTGACAGCAACATCAGGAAGAATAAATATGAGAAGCTGGAGAAGTACTGGGGCCTGAAGGAGAAACTTGAGAGGATATGGAAAATAAAGGCCAAAGTGATCCCAGTGGTGGTATGTGGTATGTAGTAAAGAGATCATGATAGATGCAGGATATAAATTTCCACTATGTGCCAATGATCTCTTCCAATTAATAAATTAGTCAGAAAATTGCACTCCTTATTTCATTTCACTAATTCATAGGCTTAGTGCCCCATCTGATTACTCTATAAATTGGAGCAAATCCACTGGGTCTAAAGTAGGGATTTTTATAAGTACAGTGGATCAGATTTCAGGCAATATTCTGATTCTTTTGTTTAATTCGATCTAAGAATTCCTAGGAAGCTGCTCAAAGGATAAATCTCAATATTTTTACACAAATGAATGTTGACAGATGCTCCAGCATTTCTTTGAGCATTTAATGATGAAAATGAATTTAAGTCAGAAGTTGAATTGTATTTTTTTTAACCTTTTTTATTTGTAGGATTTCTAATAGAGGTATCCCTCAAGATTTTCACTGTTTAAACTACAATTAGCTGTTGGGAAAAGTTAAGAGTATGCCACATTTTCAATTTTATCACTGGACTCTTCATGCCAGAAAAGCCATTTAGAAATTGGAATGTTAATTCATATTGTCTGGGCAACCTGGAAATAAGGAGAAACTTTCTGACAGTGAGAGCGATCAACCAGTGGAACAGCTTGCCTTCGGAGGTTGTGAGAGCTCCAACACTTGAGACTTTCAAGAGGAAATTGGACTGCCATTTGTCAGAAATGGTGTAGGGTCTCCTGCTTGAGCAGGGGGTTGGACTGGATGACCTACTAGGTCCCTTCCAACTCTGTTAATCTGTAATTATAAATACTATGGTAATGAAATCCATAGGATAGTTATTATGGCTTTAATTGATCATGGTTAATTGAAGATGTATACATTATGCTTAGTTATATCTCCAATATTTGGAATCTATTAAGACATCAGGAACTGAGGATTTTCCATTCATTGGGGATGACCGAAATAATTATTATACAACATGGGAAGAACGTATTAACACTTGAATGACTGCAGAATAGAACAAAATAGAATAGAAACTTTATTGATGTAATCATCTGACCATATCAAAAGTATAAAACTGATACAAGTATACAAGTAAATATAAAGAAAACAGTACATATTCTTAATAAGTTGTCACTCTTACAGTTAACCCCAATTTGATCTATGTAGTCTGCCCTCTTCAAAATGGCCTTTGATATAAAGAGTGCAGTCTTACTAGTGATATGCAGGTTAATTTCCCACAAAAAGTATGATAATTTCTCCTGGGTGCCCCAATTTGTTTAGGTTTTAAATAAGAAAGGTAAACAGACCTTTTTGCAAAATACAATCTGCAATCAAGGAAGCTATGTGCAATGTGTTCAATAGCTAGTGTACCACAATTATGCAATCTTTCTTCAAATGGAACTCCATGAAACCTCCTATATCTCACCATAGAATCTAGCTGTTCAAAACAAGCTCTAGAAAAAGCTCTTCTAAAGAGTTGAGCCATGTAAGTTGTTAAATACTTTTTTTAACTAGGAAGCCTATTTGTGTTCAACCAGCCATTTCCTCTTAAGCAGACACATTAATGATCCTTTGTTGTTTGAAATATCTGTTGGCCTTCAGGTCTGGCTGAATTGGATGGAAAAATCCATATTATGAGATGACATTTGAAAGTTGGGCAGCCCAAGCATGAGGAGCATGTTATGCAAGTGCTCTATAGAACAAAGCCTGGGTAATCTATCTGGATCCATAAATAAGATCTTCAGCCAATTAACTTCTTTAATAACTAGATGGCTTGGTATATGGAATATAGTCAACTTTGCCCTTACTGCTGGAGTTGGCATAGACTTATTCACACATCCGCAAGATGCATTTCAACAAAGTGGACTATATCTGTTCCAATAAAAGGGCATTTGTATATCTCTACAATTCTGCATGATATATATAATCACTATTTCGCTGTTATTTACCCTCTGATTGGAATTAGAGAACCTGGGTAACTATGGTTGGTCAGTTGTCTTATGGTGTTGACATAGGCTGTAGCCCTTTCAAAACTTCTCTTTAAAATATAGGAGCCAGGAATCTGTTTCTGCAGAAACAATTTCTAAGTTTAGATAGATCTTAACATGATCAATATGTTCCTTGTCCAGGCTGCGATATACCTAGTCCACCTCTTCCCAAAACAACTACCTTGGCCTTGACCTTATTGATGTTCAGGTAGTTGAGTGCACAGTATGAACTAAATCTGTACAGCAGTCTTCTCATCCCTACCTGGGTGTATGACATCAATTCTGCAGAATTGCATTGCATCATTCGGCAGAAAGCAGAATGTTTACATGTTCATTTTTATGTCTGTCTGTCTGTATGTATGTATGTATCTATCTATCTATCTATCTATCTAGAAAGGACTTTTGCATATCATTAATTAAACAAAATGAGAGCTAGTATACATCCTTGTCTGACTCCCATTTGCTGCTGTGGATTTCTGATATAATTGATATCTCAATAGGAGACTTTTTTCAACAAAAGGCCAAAGAACATTTAAGCAATTTGGTCAATTTGTTTGGATTGCTCAGCCTCTTTGGTTGGTTGGTTGGTTGGTTGGTTGGTTGGTTTGTTTGTTTGTTTGTTTGTTTGTTTGTTTGTTTGTTTGTTTGTTTGTTTTGATAAATGTTATGCCATATTATTTTATTGATTCTATTTATGTAGGTAATCTTTCTTCTTTATTTTAATTAGTCTGACATAATACAAACTTTTTTTTAAAAAAATATGACTTAATCTGGGATACATGCACTGTACACTACCTATCATTGAACAACAGTTCATTCTACAGGAGATAGTAAGTTATTGTTGGAACAATTGTACAGAACAATTGTTTGAGCAATTACAGAAAGGTCCAACATTTGATTTTGAACAATGACTACTAAATATCTCTAAACAGCTATTAACAAGGCATAAGAGTAATCACAGATTACAATTTTTATTTCTAAGACCCGCTACTTGGAGACTAAGAGACCATCTACTGCTCATGTAACTGCTGCTAGCGAATTAGCTTTCATGAAATTTTATTCACTCATTCTTGAGTTAGCAGAACATTATATTGGCATGAAATCTGCTGCTTCCATTGCTGGTCCTTTCTCCACTTCTCAGCCATTATCTGCCCTTGGATCATATCAGAGTAAAGAGGAAAATACTATTTTAATATTAATAGAGGTAAGGACAACTTCAGTCTGTCTTTGTCATGGGCGAGGGAGAAGGTGAAGAAAAGAAACATGTTGCCAGAATGTCCACAGTTACCAAATTTTTTTGAGATATCTGGTTTAAAGAGTAGTTACTTCAAGCAGATACCCATACAAATTCCCAGGCACAAGAATTACAAAAAATTGCAAGGATTCTTTATCATATTGAAGAACCCCATAATACTATTATTACCTCTGATGACTTCTTTGCAATGATATTCAGTACTGTTGCTTCTTGGGCTATTTCTGCTTTGCCTGTCTGCTGGTTTTGCTCTGCTGCAGGTAATGCCTTAGGCAGCAAACCTGCCAAAGAAATAAATATAGTGTAAGTGTGTGTCAGAGAGAGTGAGTAAAAAGGAAAAACCTCTCCAGTTAGTTAGACCCTCCCCCCCCCAAAAAACGGGGGTTGCTGTTCTAGTATTTCCAACAGTGGATAAGCTAATTCACATGCTGAGACAGAATTGAAATGTCCATAGAACTCTGCCGAACTTTACCATTAACTCTGCTTATGATCTCTTTCCCCCCCCCCCAAATAGAAGAAATTAATATAAAGAACAAAGTTATACTTTCTGGTGTGAAAAATATATGGAAAAAATCAGAAAATTAGGTCCAGTATCATCCCTGTCACTAAATTTCCCTTTTTTAAATAATTTTTATTGAAAGTTTTGACAACAATAATAATAACTAATACAAACTAAAATAGAACCAAAAAAAAAAAAGAATGAAAAGGGGAGGAAAGAAAAAGCTAAAATGCAGAAATGAAAAGTAGAAGAAAAATAGAAAGAAGACAAGATATAAAGAAATATATAAAAAGTGACTTCCAATCTTAACAGCAGTTATAAGTACAATTACATTTTAACCTATCTCTCATTACACCATGACTCTCTTTTTTTCTATATTATATCCTGTCAAATCTTCAGAACCATATATCATAAGTTCATTTTTTCTCTTATACAAAAAGTCCATGAGGACTTTTCAATCACCAATAATATAAATATTGTCTTTTCTTTAATCAAACAGGTCAATTTAGCCATTTCAGCAAATTCTATCATCTTCCCCAACCATTCCTCCATTGTATATTGTCAAATATTTCCATCTTCGTGCATACAAATAATCTTGCTGCAGTTATCCTATATAAAAGCTCTTTTCCATGGCTCTTTTCTAATTCTTTATCTTTTCCAGCAGGATAAAATTCTGGTTTCAACTGAATGTTAACCTTTAAAACAGCGGTTCTCAACCTGTGGGTCGCGACCCCTTTGGGGGTTGAATGACCTTTTCACAGGGGTCACCGTGCACGCTAGCCTGCCATCTTGGTGCCACCATCAGCAGGGGTGAAATGCTCCCGGTTCAGCCGTGCCTGCAGGTCGCCAGATAGCCGGTAGCGACGGAAGCGGGAGACTTTGCCCACCCGCCCGGATGCCACCATTTGGGTTCTTTTACCCTCTGCACATGCGCAGAACACTTTGTGCATGCGCAGAGGATAAAAGACAAGAAAATGGCAATGTCCAGGCAGGTGGGTGGAGCGTCACGCTGCCGCCGCTACCGGTTCTCCGAACCACCGGACGACGACGCTACCAGTCATTATGAATGTTGAGAACCACTGCTTTAAAATCTTCTGAATCACTTTACATATTTGAGTCCAAAATTTTCTAGCACTTTACACATTCACCAAGCATGATAAAATGACCCTACTTGTTGTTTACATTTCCAACATAAATTTGAAACACCTTTATAAATTCTAACTAATTTTTCTGGTGACATATACCAACAGTACATTATTTTCTAAACATTCTCCTTAAGATTAGAACGTAATGTAAATTACAATGATCTGTCACTAAATTTCCCAAACACTATTTAAACAGAGTAATATTACTGCAGCATGACACATCAATATTTTACATCAAAGTTACTGAAAAGGACTTCAGAGAACTTTTGAAAGATAATATCCTGCAATGCTACAACCCTGAGGCAGACTTTTTTGTAACCAAGAATGGATGGAAATATGTAGCAATAAATAGACTAAAGCTACCGTCTCCTTTCAATACTAGCTGCTATTTTCAAATTCTCATAACACCTTTCCTATATGCATTTTTTTCTTATGTTAATAAACTATCATTAAAAAATAATATATTTCCTTGTCTAGCGCTTCAAGGACCAAAACAATTACAGCTTAATTTATATTTCTTTCAGGGACATGTACAGTTCTTGTGCTTCGTGCACTGCTTTCTCATTCATTATAAATAGGTATATCTTATAAAAAATAAGATGAAGCTGCAATTTGTCAGACGCAACCAACCAGACCCCACATGTGTAAGGTTCAAGCTGACTGTTTTATTGTTCTTTGCCTATTAGTCAGGAATCTGCCCAGACTTGCTTTCCCATGAGAACTATTACCAGTAGATAAGGGTCTAAGGCAAGGGTGGGGAAAGATGGCTCTTTTATGACTTGTGGACTTCAACTCCCAGAATTCCTGAGCCAATCATGCTAGCTCAGGAATTCTGGGAGTTGAAGTCCACAAGTCATAAAAGAGCCATCTTTCCCCACCCCTGGCTAAGGCATTCAGAGAGGGTCAGATCTAGCCCTGTTGTGTTTACATAGAGAGTCTAGGGTAATTCCATGCTTGAGCCCCTCCCCCCCCAAATCAGGATGGTTGCTCTCCAACACAATCAATGGAAAAAGTTCCTCAGATCTGCTCAGCAAATCTGGAGTAAAACAGTTTTCGTCAGAGTGTCTGGTGAGCCAGCTTAATATATAAATTCATTAATGATACACTGCAAACAGCATTGACCTGCATAAAAGTGCTATAAACTATTTTTTTCCTTTCATGAATAAAATAAGGTTCTTTGTGTGTAACACAATACCACTGAAAAAGAAAAACAAGAAATCCAAGAAGAAACCAGCATGGTTGCACAAAGATTTTTCTGATAAACTGAAAGACAAAAAGAATAAGTACAAAAAATGGAAAGAGGGACACATAACTAAGGCAGAATATCAGCAGATAGCCAGAATCTGCAAAGATGAAGTCAGGGAAGCAAAGGCTCAGAATAAACAAACATTTGCAACAAAAGTCAAAGATAATTTAAAAAAAAATTCAACATATAAATAACAAGAAAAAAGTCAAGGAAACAGTCGGTCCACTAAAGAGTGAAGATGGCAAGGAAGTAACAGGCAGTAGAGAGAAAGCAGAGCTGCTTAATTCATCCTTTGCATCAGTCTTCACACAAAAAGAAACTATGGCCCAACCTACCAAAAACATAACTGTAAAAGACAGATTAGAAATAAAAATTAAAATAAGCAAGAAAATGATAAGAGAACACCTGTCTGACCTTGATGAATATAAATCACCAGGACCTGATGGATTACATCCCAGAGTTCTGAAGGAGCTGGCAGATGTTATCTCAGAATCATTGTAGCACATCTTTAAAAAATCTTGGAGCACTGGGGAACTACCAGAGGATTGGAAAAGAGCTGATCTGGTTCCCATCTTCAAAAAAAGGGGGGGGGAAATGACCCAGGAAACTACAGACCAATCAGCCTAACATCAATACATGGGAAGATACTGGGGAAAAAATAATCAAAAAACAGATCTGTGAACATCTAGAAACAAATAAAGTTATAACTACCGGTAGTAGCCAGCACAGGTTTGTTAAAAACAGATCATGCCAAACCAATCTTATTTCTTTCTTTGACAAAGTGACTAAATTGGTAGACCAGCGAAATGCTGTAGACATAGTATATTTAGACTTCAGCAAGGCATTTGACAAAGTAGACCACAACCTACTTCTTCTCAAGCTAGAAAAATGTGGGATAAACAGCATCACCACCAGATGGATTTGTACCTGGCTGACAAACCATATTCAACGAGTAGTCCTTAACTGTACTACATCTACATGGAGGGAAGTAAGCAGTGGGATACCATAAGGTTCCATCATAGGCCCAGTACTCTTCAATATCTTCATAATTGCACTTGCACTTAGACTTATATACCACTTCATAGTGCTTTACAGCCCTCTCTAAGCGGTTTACAGAGTTAGCATATTGCCCCCAACAATCTGGGTCCTCATTTTACCCACCTCAGAAGGATGGAAGGCTGAGTCAACCTTGAGCCGGTGAGATTTGAACCGCCGAACTGCAGCTAGCAGTCAGCTGAAGTAGCCTGCAGTGCTGCACTCTAACCACTGCGCCACCTCGGTAAATGACTTAGATGAGGGAATAGAAGGGGAACTCATCAAATTTGTAGATAACACTAAGCTGGCAGGAATAGCCAACACCCCAGAAGACAAGCTCTATCCAAAAAAACGGGCCCTATCCAACAAAATGAAATTTAATATGGAGAAAAGGAGTTTTACAAATTGGCAGGAAAAAGCAAAGGTACAAGTATACATTAGGCGAAATCTGGCTCAAAAACAGTAACTGTGAGAGGGACCTAGTGGAGTTCTAGTGGACAATCCCTTAAATATGAACTAGCAGTGTGCAGCAGCAACCCAAAAAGCTAATACAATCCTGGATTGTATAAACAGAGGCATAGAATCAAAATCACGTGAAGTATTAGTACCGCTTTAAAAAGCTTTAGTAAGGACATACCTGGAATACTGCATCCAGTTTTGGTCACCACATTACAAAAAAGATGTTGAGATTTTGGAAAAAGTACAAAGAAGAGCAACTTCTTGATTAAAGGCCTAGAGACTAAAACATATGAAGAACGGTTGCAGGATTTGGGTTTGGCTAGTCTAGAGAAAAGAAGGACTAGTGGGGACATGATAGCAGTATTTCCTAACTTACCAGCAATTTATGCAAACCTATATATTTCTTATTAGAAGAATCAGTATCTTATATACTCATGCCAATTGATAAAAAATATCTATAATTCAGATTTAAGTGTTCATCTCCTACACCTGGCCAGTTCCTTCATTTGTTCAGGTTTCATTCACCTTAGTGATTTTCGAGACTGTACATTGGTTATAATTTCCCTGAAACCATACCCATTTTTACACAAGATCAATATAAGGGAAAACATTGAAAAGATAGATGCCAAAGCTTTATTATTGCTCTAAGGAAGAGCAGATACGCTTGAAAGTGTTTTTCCATTAGATACCAACTATTAAATCATTTTAGCCATTTTATTCATCACAAAAGAGAATACAAATGTAAGGACAGTGTTTCTGGATGAGACCAAAGGTCCATCTTAACATCCTGCTTTTTAAGCCAAATAGATGACTTTTCATTTAATGTGAAAACCTAGAATAATTTTATATAGTTGTTTGGATGACTTAGCTAAGAGACACCTGGTTATGATAAAACTGAAGTTGCTGAAACTTTCAAATGCAAAAACATGGATAGCAAGGTAAATATTTACTGCTTACATTGGACATTTTCTGATGGAGGGAGTTCTGAAATGGGATCTGAGCCAAGCGTAGCTGGTACATAAGCTTTGTTAGAAGGCTTCTGGGGAAAAAGCATTGCATGTGAAATGCGCCGTCTAGTCCGGCGCGCAATTTCACGTTCATTATGCATCAGTTGTTCATCTTTTAAAATAGCAAGAACTTGCTTAGCCTTCTCCCTTACATGGAAACCTGTTGAAAAGGAAATATTGATAAATTTGTAAAGCTTACTAATGCCTTCTGTGGTTACTATATTTGTTAGGACTTTATGGATTTGGGAAATGCTGAAATGCCAGTAATGTAAAGATCTTTATACCTAGGGCAATTATCTTGTTTTTCAAATCATAATCACATCATGTACCTGCCTCTAATAAAAACTGTGTTTTTTTTTTTCTAACAAGCATTTGTTAAACTAGCCCAAGGATTATATGATTCCTTAGCTAAAGTAGTGTTATGAGAAACTGCCATTTTCAGAAATAGATGTCATGCAAATAGAGCTTGAAACGTTATTCTGTGATATTGTAAGAAATATGCTAGTGTCTCAAAGGCGCTTTTTCAAAAGGCAACTGGACTTTCTTAATTTTATTTTTCCTTGAAGACGTTTGAAGAAGGTTCACTGGCTCTGGCAAGATGATGGGGGGGGGTGGAATGGAAAGATTCATTCTGACAGGATTGGGAGGTGGAAGGAACATATTTCTTTGCAATCAACTGATCATTAGCACTCTCCCTGAGAGCCACTGAGGCCACTTGGAGGTTTATCCATACCCAAAAGGTCACCTCAATAAGAGTGCAAATAGGTGTGGAATATTCTTGGAACTGCCAAAAGGATTGTGTTGTAGACAGGAGATAGGTAGTGTCTTATCCCTCCTATATGTTACATGATATTCTAAACATTGTACATGATATTACATGGTATCATAAACACTGTAAAATGCACATGCATCAATTAGTGGATATACTTCTACTATAGTTTGTAACCCAACCTAAAGCAGAATATCATAGACTTACATAATTAAAATTTGGTGATAAGAAATGAAGCTTTTTTATTGAAATAGTTATTAAGTAAGTATCCTGACATAATTATTTATAGATCAGTTCTAACAATCAGAAACTAAAGAGCCACTGCACCTTGCAAGACAATGCAATAATTTATTTAAAAGGCACTGTGTCATTTATGTCAACAGGAAATAAAACAATAATAGAGTACATGGCTTTAGTGTTATAAATAAACAAAGTTGTTCTTTTGTTTTACAATATGAATTTTTTTCTCTTGTAAACCACATAAATAAAAATAACTGACATACTTAAATCATTAAAATTAAATTACTAAAAACTAAAATTAAGAATACCATGTTTGCTATATGATACAGAGATCTGACTGGTTTTGCTGTTAATTAAGAATTAATAGATTCTTCTTGTCTCACTAACTAGTATCAAATGATTTGACCTTCCTGCTATCCTGCTGTATATTCTCTACCATTTTCCCCACACTATAATTCAAAGACATAAATTTTTCCTCATTTAACCTTTCTGACTGTCTGGGCGAGAGCAGTGCCTTAACGGTACATACTTTTGTTAGCAGTATATCTACACTTTTAATATTTTGCCTAGATTTATCTTAGATTTTATCCCGAAGCAGAAATCTTTGTTTCATATTGTAGTCAATATCTGTGTGGAGTTTTAAGTCCAGAAATATAAAATGTGAAATTCCTTCCACTACTTTACCAGTTGGTATTTAGCTGACACTAGCAGTTGACCTAATCTTAGGTTTTCGTTCTTACTATTAGGCATCAAACTTACTTTTGCACTCTCATCTTTTACCTTCAAGGAATACCACTAGATCAGCGGTTCTCAACCTGTGGGTCGTGACCCCTTTGGGGGTCGAACGACCCTTTCACAGGGGTCGCCTAAGCGCGTGCTAGCCCGCCACGCCCCCTTTGTCACCTCATCGCGCATGGGGAGGGGGCGGGGAGGGGGTCACAGCGGCAGGGCGGGGGCCGCGGCATTAGGAAGGTTGAGAACCACTGCACTAGATGGTAACAAAAAGATAGAGAAAACACTATATTTTTACTGCCATCTAGTGGTTCTCCAGGGGTTTGCAGTTCACATCTGGTATCCCTATCCAATACTAACGACAAACGCATCCATTTAATTTTAATGGATATATCCAAGTACTTTTAATCTTACCTTGATCTTTTCCTGCTTCATCTAGATGATGAAAATCATTTAATATCTGAATGTTAAAGAAACCCTCTTGACAATGTTGTATGACTTTCTTTGATCCATTCTTGATGAGATAGTCCAAGAGTGTAAGAGATTTGTATACGTGCCTCCAGTTCTTGCCATGGTCATTCATCCTATGCCAGATCATGTTCATAATCTCAGAAAGGGAAATTGTGTTGTATGTCAGGTCACTTATCTCTAACATTAGAGAACTAGAAGGGCCCCAAGGGTCATTAGAAGTTGCTTCTCTGACTTTTACCTCAGCTTCAGAATAATTTTTCACAAGGTTTTTTACATGCCTTCTGAGTGCCATGAATGTAGCAAATTGTTGTTTGTGTTATTAAACAGATGGGAAACATTAAAGGATTTTTTCTATGATTGCTTTCTCTCTTTCCATTTTCCACTGCAGTAACTACTAGAATTCTGTAGGTAAAATAGCAGAAAATTGATGTCACCAATCAGAATCATACCATACAACAGGAGTCCCCAACCCCAAGCCACAGACAGGTACTAGTCTGCCGCCTGTTGGGAATCGGGCCGCACAAGCAGCAGGTGAGCACATGAAGCACATGGGAACTAGGTTGCGCAGTGCGCACACAAAACCATTCCCTCCCACCCCCCACCACCGCCCCTGCTGGTGCTGGTCCCTGGAGCCAGAAAAGTTGGGGACTGCTGCCATACAAAATTTTCAAAGAGATTTAATATGAAATACTTATCTTTTTTCCAACTATTAATCAGAAGTCCAATACAAAAGCTATAATTAAGCTTGTTCAACTAATGGAAAATAAAAACTGAACGAGTGCATGATACTGGTTTTTATTCTAACTGTGTTTTAATTATTAAGTCCCTAGGTTACATATGAGCTAAAAAATAGAATGCAAAATTATGTTTAATCTTAAATTCCTGATATGAATCAACACTATACATTTGGTTCATTTCATAATCCTACAGGTAAAAGGTTATGGGAATGCGCTGAAATGGTGCAAGATACTTCTTCCTCTCTTATTCACAAGTCCTTTTTATGCCAAAATATGGATTAGCATTAAACAGTAGTAATTGTAGAAGGAACAAACCTATGGCATATTCTCAATGGTTTAGTAGATCAGAAATTATGTCTCTGTGGGTATACATATAGGCACAGACACAAAAGAGTATCTAAAATTCTACTGCCTGCTGGGTGACTTATTCATATGCACATTTACTGGTTAAAAAACAGTATTTAATACCCCAGTAAATAATTACAATTTGAAAAATGCAGTTAGGAAAAAAATATTGGAGTATGAATCGAGGAGTTATAATTCTCAAGCAGAGCAATTGAGAAATGCTGAAAATTTTTGTGCCTCTGCAGAAATATTAAATATCCTGAGGGGCTCTAAAATAAAGAAGAAAAAGAAAGAAGAAAAAGTAGAGCCCATTTGCCTGATGGCCTCTGCAGGACTATGAAAATATTTAATCTACACTGATTAGCTTAATAATTGGAGTCACAGCTAGTGCCAGCAACCAGGAGAGCATTTTTGTGCTACAATGATGCCTTCAAGGACATTGCAGCCTCTAAACAGCTTAAATCATTGTGAATTATCTGGTCACATCTTTATGAAAATTTCACTACTTCTTCTTTCCTTCTCTTCATTAATTAGCATCAAGGTGTGTAAGTCTCTAAAGAGTTCCTAAATCTCTATAGAATATTGCTATAATCATATATCAAATTGATTTCAAGCTCTGACAAGCACCAGCCTTGGCCAGAGACAAAATTTATAATCAGATTTTACACACCCAAATGTCAAATATTACAATTCATAATAAAAGTGTTCATTTTCTACCTCACATATCATAATATTGTTGCCCTGATAGTTAAAGTGCTGTTTAAGAATGGTTTATGATCAAAATCTAGAGGAATTTGAAGTAAGAAATCAAAATATTCCTTTTTATATTTTGATCCTTTTTAATCAAAGAATGTATAAAACAGTTCAAAAATATGTAAAATCAACTTTGCCAAAGGTAAATCCCCAGCTCCATGAAGCAGAAGAGTCTACTGATTAGCACTAACCATTTTATCATTTGCCAGTTCTTCTTTTTATCTGTACTTCACCTACAGTCTGTTTTGCTTTGTATTACTCACATAGAGAAAAATTATTTGATAATGTATTTCAACGAATCTATTAAAACTTCCATCAAAAAATTTGCATTTGCTTTAAAGTGCATCAATTTCTCACTGCTGAGAGAGACTCACTTTGGCACTGGTTACATTACACAGCAGCAAATATTGATCAGGGATCTTTCCACAAATTGCATATAACTATTGTGATATCATCATATATAAACAGAAACTTGACCCTTTTGCTTTTTGTATGTGTGTCTGTTTTTGGTCAATCCCAACTTGTTTTGATTTTCAACAGAGTGCTTTGATTTCCTTTTATGGAATTGATGCCAAATCTGCTACATCAATCACTATGTAGCATAATACTATAGAGCTGGATTTCAATCAATTCAAATTTCAATCAATGCAATAAAATCAATTAAAAATAAAACAGCAGCATATATGATAGTTACAATCTCTAACAGCTGTAGCATCCCATTAAAACATACTTGCCAAAACTTTAGAGACTTAATGGTCCACCTAAAAAACCAAAAGTGAAAAGATGTACCCAATCTTCTAAATTAGAAATTATTTGAATTTTAGGTACTCTCAGAGGCACTCTACTCAAGATATCAAAATGTCTTAAAATAAAAGATAGCATCTTTTATCCTAGCCCCCCTTCCAAATCTATATACACTTTATGTATTAAGTAATAGTTTTACTAATACAAAACTATTGTACAATGCTGTTATTATTTATCCATGACATAAGATGAATATTTCTTACATCACAAAAGGAAAATATAAGGCTACATACCCAATATAATTTCAAATAGAGGTCCATAAGGGGAGATTACATCTTGTCTCCAAACTACTAATCACAATCCTATACAAAATGTTCTATTCTATTAATCTTAGCCTATTGTACCTGAGGAAACAATTCAGCTGTGACAGTTAAGCCATTTACATCTGTTTTTTAAACTGCCGTCAATCATTTGCAGAACCCACCTACTTCACCAATCAGAATGTTCCTACTATAGCCCCACCCCTTTCCTTGTTTCAAAGAGGTTTCCATCTGGACAATTATTGTTCTTAGGCCTATCATTTATCTAAGCCATCTCTACTGGTTGCCAACTGTAGCTTTTTTTAAAAAAAAAAACAGTCAATGTTTCCAAAGAACTGTTTATTTTTCCTTATGCAAAAAAAGTGGCCCCTTGCATCTGTGACCTAGATTGTATAATTTGTTAACCATGGGGTGGGTTCTGGATAAGTTTGCTGCCGGTTTGCTCAGGGTCGTGCCGTGCGCGCGCGCAGCAATCGAAAAATAGCTTCTGCGCATGCACAGAAGCAAAATCCAAGATGGCGCCCATGGAGACGGCGAAAGAACCGGTTCCGTGACATCATCACTGGTTTACTAACGGTTCTAAAGAACCAGTTAGAACCAGTAGGAACCTACCTCTGACTGAAGCTCATTTATGATTTCTAGAATGCAAATCTAAATGAAATTTGTGGCTCACTTTGTAGAAGAATCAATAAAATGTATTTGTATATGTAACTCTTACTAACAGAAGTTTAACTGTGATGTTATCCAGCTGCTGTGGCCTAGAGATGGAGCTCTTGCCTCACAATCAGGAGGTTGTGAGTTTGATCCTAGGTAGAGGCAGATGTAGGGCAGGGGTGGGTTCTAAATTTTTTTACTACCACTCTGTGGGCGTGGCTTAATTTTGTGGGAGTGGCTTGATGGTCATATGACCGGGTGGAAGTGGCTTGATGGTCATGTGACCGGGTGGGAGCGGCTTGACAGTCATGTGACTGGGTGGGAGTGGCTTGGCAGTCATGTGACTGGGTGGGGTGGCTTGGTGATCATGTGACTGGGTGGTCATGTGACTGGGTGGGCGTGGCCAACTTGGCGTCACTCACATCA
>QLTV01004445.1:3338788-3374975 GCA_003457575.1 Thermophis baileyi
AAAAGTGACTTATGACCATTTTTCACACTTAATGACCAAAGGAAATTCAGTGTGAAAAATGGTCACAAGTCACTTTTTCACCACATTTTACAAGTTGGCCACTCCCACCCGGTCACACGACCGCCAAGCCACTCCCACCCAGTCACATGGCCATCAAGCCACTCCCAGCCAGTCACATGGCCATCAAGCCACTCCCACCCAGTCACATGGTCGTCAAGCCACTCCCACAAAATTAAGCCACGCCCACAGAGTGGTAGTAAAAAAATTTGGAACCCACCCCTGGATTTAATAATCTTAAATGGTACAACAGCCCATGATCATTCTAGTAAATTCACATTTACTTGTGAGTAGGGAGCAACTGTGATAGATTATTGTATAATACAGGTAGTCCTTAATTTACCTGTATTGGGGAATTGGGAGTGGAATTTCTGTTGCTAAGCAATGTGGTTGTAAAGCATGACTACATCATTTAGCAATGGAAATCTCTGCAATCCCAGCAAGTAAAATGGCTGCTACCAGATAAAGGAATGAAGGGGTACATGAGCATGCAAGTTGGGAAGGGTATGCAAGGATGCAAGTGGTGCACATGAGGAGCCGCACAGGTCAGGGAGGGTGTGCAAGGAAGGGGCATGATGTGGGTCAGGAAGGATGTACAGGGGTGTATAAGAGTTACCACATGGGTTGAGTACAGGGATGTGTGAGATGTGCATTTTGCTTGTCAGAAGCTACATGACTGTGGGATGTTGTGAATATAATTGTCAGCTGGTTACCAGCCACCCAAATTGCTGTCCGATGGTTGGTGGGTACACTGCAATGGACACAGTTCAGAGACCAACAATTAGTTTCCTCATTCAGCACCATTGTAAATTCATTGGCTGAATGAATGATTAACCAAGAAATACCTGTACTAGTAACTTTCAAATATCAAATAATTATTTTTGGGGAAATGTCTTTCCTGTTGGCAATTCTAAGTATCTCTATAAAAATATGATTTTTTTAAATATAAGAATGGTTTTCTGGTTGTTTTTTATTGGTGCTTGGTTTTTTTCCTTTGTTTTTGTTTTTTTTTCCTTCGGTGTTTTTTCTATTTCTCTCTAGTCATATTCTCTGTCAACTTTGGAATAAATCAATAATGAAAATGAAAATGCTAAAATAAAGTGTCAGAATCATAAAAACAATCAACATAGCAAGATGAAAACTGCATCTAAAACGTTTCAGGAAACTGAAAAAAAAATATTTTGCTACAAAGCAGATATCACTTAAATCTCTCTGAAGAAAACACTTTACACTTCAGGCTCAAATTACTTTTGGAGAATCAGAGGCAGGATCCAATTGCCTTGACTGCTAACTGGCAATATACTGTTTCCTTTATTCTTAGGAATAAGGAACAGTCCTACTATTTAAATAGGATAGCTGAGATTATTTTGAAATCTGTTCTATCTAAAGGTCTTAATCATACTTGTGTCAGAAACACCGAGATGCTTCCGGATTGACAGGATTAGCCAATGATATCACCATTGCCCAGGGGATGCTCAGTTGGGGGCTCCTTTCATGTCCCTGGCAGAAGCTGGAGTGAAGGATGAGAGCTCACCCCACCCCACAGCAGCACTGGAGTCTCGAACGCAGACTTGCTAACCTCCAACCCAGCGTCCTAACCATGTGAGCCACCATGCTCCTTAAGGTATTAATTATATTGTGCATCATTGCATAAGAGGAAATTCTATATAGGAAACCACAGAACATAATGCAATTCTGGGCATAAAGAAATTTCTCAATCACACAAGACTGCAAAATGACATATTATTTGAAAAAGAAAGAAAGAAAACCACAAGTTTTAACTAAGCCTGTACCGAACACTTGAGTTCTTCCATGTCTTGTGATTTATATCTTAACTGTAAGACAGGCGGAAGTTTAAGTTGGAGGGGAATATCAGTGATAAAAGCCTCATGAATGATTCTCAAAGTTATTAGTCAAGGGCAAGAAATTTTCTCATGTGTTATGGAACACAACTCCACCATAATTTGACATCTTGAATCCTGTGCATGTGGGATCTAAAAAACAGAAACAAATCAGAGATTTTACTTGCCTAGATTCTCCTAAAGGTATGTGATCAATATTTGTGTAACATCTTGAAAAATAGAACTAATAGGACTTAAATGAAATACTGCAGTATGGAGAGTCTCTGTTTGTTGTTTAGCCAGACAGCCATTTCTTCTTTCAGAATAAGGTTCTAGAAAATATTTTTTCAGGATAGAACTCCAGCTCAATTTTTTGGTGATTCTGTCACGCTTGGGTCACAATTAATTGCCACTGCTATTTCTCTTCTTCCTTTTACTCCTCCTCAGCTTTTATAGAGTTTAAAGAAAAGGAGCAATTTTGATTATATACAGTAGACTGGGGAATTCTGGGAATTGAAGTCCACAAGTCTTAAAGTTGCCAAGATTGGACACTCCCGATCTAGATGTTGACTAATGAGCTAACTCTTAACATTGCTAACTCTTGTCCAACTCTCTGAAGCTATTCATGAGGTTTATTTGCTGTTTATTTGCTGTTATGTCAATGCACTCCATTACAGCCTCATTAAAAAAAATACTGTTAGTACAAAACCTAGAAATTCTTGCTGAATTTTTTTCTAATTCTAGAAAGTCAAAGAAGGAAATGCTTTGGTACCATTCTGATGTATGCGTTGGTACAGTCTCATTATCATGATTCATTAGTCTTAATGAATTCAAGAATATATCATACTTTCATCCTCCTCTACTTTATGCTACACATTAGCAGTGAGAACAATTAATACTGTTTCTTTCTGATATATATTTGAAGATAAGTAATAGAACACCTTCACAGAATAAATAAATAATTGCTCTAAATTCAAACTGGTAGACAGCATTCTGAATTTTATACTTATACTGTATGTTCTGGTATGCTTGAAAATCAATTGTGCATTCCATGTTTGCATCTTACAAGCCAAGAGATAAGCCAGACATATTATTGCATAGGTTTTCTTCCTCTTCTATAGTTCATTTGAAAAACCAAGGCATAATTTCTTTCTGCTACTAGTTTTAATGGTTGATCTTTCCCATTATTTCTGCCATGGAAGCACCCAGGTCCTCTCTTAGCAAGAGACTTTTTGGTTCCACCTCCATTTATATGATATGTGACAATATTATGCATCTTTATATAATCTGAAATAAAGCATCTTTGGGATAATCTAAAATAAAAACAATAGAATAAATGGTTTATATTAAATGGAACAAAGTCATAGAATAGCTGACATCTTAGAAGCATGAGAATAGAAACTTAGGCAATTCAAAATTTAAAGTTCTGCACAAAGTCATTGAAAGCAATGATTTGCAGCACATGTAAGTTTGAACCAAGTATCTCTTTCTAAAACAATAGTCATGCCTTTTGCAAGGATTCCCCAGGTGAACAAAGTTAGAGGCAGTTTGCAAAGCTGCCTCTAACTTTATAAATGGCATGACTTCAAGAAAGGTGATACATCATTCACAAGATAAATTAAGTTAGAATGATGAAGTAAGCTCATTCAGATCAGGAATAAGCAGATGGGACTATGTTTCCTGCTGGGATTCAGAGACCTAGGTTGCCCAGTTTGATCTGTAACATCATGTTCATGAAGGGGAAAATGAGGTTGAGTAGTTGGTGCTTCAAATTCATTATGGAAACATATTCACTGAGTGGAGTCATATAATTTGTTTAGAATATATGTGCTTTGGGGAATTATGACTGCCCATACTAACTCTCCAACATGTTTACTGTACATACATTTTAGTGTTTAATTAAAAGCTATTTGTTGCATTCAGGTAGGCTATTTAATTTGTTTTTATGAGGAAAAATCAGTAAGCATGTATTTGCTGAATTACTTCTTCCTCCCCCACCCCACCCCCATCCCCTTTCTTCTTTAGTTGGGAACTGAATGTTTTTCACTAATCCAGTCTATAATACTGTATATTTTCACTGGAAATTTTCTTAGGGAGAGCTATCATTGGCCAAGAAATTGTCAATCCGATTCTGTGGATTAGTAGGCTATGCCTTGAGTTAGGGACAACATACTTTGTCAGCATCTTCATACAGTACTAAAATGTACTTTAGTTTGATATAGTTTTATTTTTATTGCTTTATTGTTGTTGGCAATTACTCTAAAATCTATTTTACATCCTGCTTTGAAGCAAGCTTAAATTTATGCAAAATGTATCAGGCAAGATGATCATATTGCTTAGCTCAACCTGGCTCAAAAACAGTAACTCTGAGAGGGAGCCAAAAAAGCTAATACAATCCTTAGTTGTATAAACAGAGGCATATAATCAAAATCAAGTGAAGTATTAATACCGCTTTATAAAGCCTTAGGAAGGCCACACCTGGAATACTGAATCCAGTTTTGGTCACCACATTACAAAAAAGATATTGAGACTTTGGAAAAAGTGCAGAGGAGCAACTAAGATGATTAAAGGCCTGGAAACTAAAACATATGAAGAACGGTTGCAGGGTTTGGGTTTGGCTAGTCTAGAGAAAAGAAGGATTAGGGGTGACATGATAGCAGTATTACAGTATTTGAGGGCTGCCACAAAAAGGGGGGGGTCAACTTATTTTCCAAAGCACCAGAGAACAGAACAAGAAACAATGGATGGAAACTAACCAAGGAGAGATGCAACCTGGAATTAAGGAGAAACTTCCTAACAGTGAGAAATTAATCAGTGGAATGGCTTGCCTTCAGAAGTGGTTGGTGCACCATCATTGGAGGCTTTTAAGAAGAGACTGGACAACTACTTGTCTGACATGGTATGGGTTCTCCTTCTTGAGTAGTGGGTTGGACTAGAAGACTTCCAAGGTCCCTTCCAGCTCTATTCTGTAAGATTAATTTATCACTTTCCTCCTCCTCAATTTTATTTCATTGATGTCCATGTAATCTCAATTTATTTCATCCCCTTCCAGCTTCTATTCTATTCTATTCTATTCTATTCTATTCTATTCTATTCTATTCTATTCCTTTTGTTCCCTTAACGACTTGGTCCCTTTCCCTGAGGGAGATTTTCCTGGCTTTATCCACCCTGCTTACATGCCTTCACCACTTTTATGTATTGTGGCTTTGGCCTAGTCTCACACATTCCTTCCTCTGGCATCGCATTAAACAGGAGATGCCACAAAATGGGGCTCACTTATCACCCGCTCAGAGCATTACAGGTTTTTGTATGTATTCTTGCCAATAGGTTTGATGTCTAGTTGGCTTGGAGGTACAATATTTTAGGAAAACAAATCTAACACATTGAAAGACTGAGGAGATTAATACAAAGGCAAATAATATAAATAGAAAATTTTGAACAACTTTCCTTCCCTGGGATCCCAAATCAGGTAACCTTGATGTGAGCCAAGACCAGTTCCATCCCTCCGGATCTTGCCTTGTTAGGCAAGGGGCCCGGGTTCTAATCCCAGAAGGGTGTGGCTAGCTGATGAGAGCTAAATAGCTTGAAATAGATCTATACTAGTCTCCCTTTATTTATGTAAAAAATATAACATACATACATACATACATACATACATACATACATACATACATACATATATATATATATATATATATATATATATATAAGAGAGAAAGAGAGAGAGAGAGAGAGAGAGAGAGAGAGAGAGAGAGAGAGAGAGAGAGAGAATGATTCATTATTCATGCACTGTAATACAATGAGGTCAGTTATATATGTAGGAGTGGGTTCCTGTTACAAGTTTATATTGGGAAACTCCAAAATGATGCTTGGAGATCTTCTAGGATAGTTTCTATCTTGTGGCTATCATGTGAAATAGGATCCAATAATTAAAACAGCTGTGATTCAATTTCTTTTGTAGAAAATCATCATTAACAAAACAGAATCTTTGAAAAATTGTAGCCCTGCAGTACCTTTAAATATTTGCAGAGGTGATTGATGATTGTGGTAGCAACTCAGTCATTTTTGAAAGTGTAATTGTAATCAGATTAGACGGATGTTCTGAGAACTATTTAAAGACAGCAATAGAAATGGTTAATCTCGCAGGATTGTTGAAAAAAGTGCCTTCCTCTGGAACAAAAATCACAGAGCAGCTGTTCTAAAACTAAGAGAACAGATTAGGAGACAGCCCAAATCCCATTGCTGAGAAAATATAAGTGTCTCTGGATCTCAAACACATGTTGTTTGCAAATAGCCTTTAACATTTTATAAAATGCTGTCTTTTCTACACAGTGCAGGATAAAATTAGAATGGGTATCTTTTCTTGCAATGCCAACTGTTCCCCCCCCCCACCATGCTTCTTTCTTTACTACTAATATAAAATTATTTTGAATGTCATCTTCCCATAAAATAAATGTGTATCCTATCTTTAAATCTGTACAAATTATTTGCATGATAAGGGACTATTCTTGTCATATACAATCTAAATAATCTCCCATAACCCCCAGGGAATATTGTAAATGCAGGGTACAATATGAATAACACAATCTTTATTGCAAATCGTTTCTTTGGGGGGCTATCTATAGTAATTGTTTAGATTACTTGCTCGAAAAATAATAGTGGAAGGCCACATCAGATGTGATACAACTTAGAGAGTTTGTCCTTTACTACCCTGTTTCCCCGAAAATAAGACCCAACCAGAAAATAAGCCCTAGCGTGATTTTTCAGGATGCTCGTAATATAAGCCCTACCCAAAAAATAAACCCCAGTTAAGATCATCAGCCAGACGGACGCAATTAATACCGTATTTCCCCAAAAATAAGACCTAACCAGAAAATAAGCCCTAATGCATCTTTTGGAGCAGAAAATAATATAAGACCCAGTCTTATTTTCGGGGAAACACGGTAGTTGTTTAAAAAATGCAGAAGGAGCCAGACTGAAACTATTTAGCTAGTTTCTACCCTCTAATATCCTAAGAAGAAAATTAGGATCTTTCCACATCCTTAAGAGAAGATTTAGGAATAGCTCTTCCATAAACCAAGATTACAGTGCTTTTTGTGATCTCTTGGATGAGAAGTTTCTCCAAAAGAGTTGACAAGCACGAAAAAGCATGACACTAGAGTGAAGGGGTTTCTCCTTTCTCAATCTGCCAGAATCTTACAACCTGCTGGCATAATTAATTTTTCTTGGGCTGTACATACAGTAGGTCAATGGAGACAACCTTGTCCATGAAGCAGGGTCAATTTCTGACAGATTGTTAATCTCCTGGGTCAAATCATTTGTCAAACCATCGGCATTCATAGCAGATGTATTTTTTTGCCAGCTGGTGATGTTGAGAATGGGGGAAGCAATCAAACTAAAATGATCCACAAATCTCTTTTCTCAGCACACTCTGAATAGGGAATGAGGAGTCTGTCCTCCAGAACATTGGCAATTGGGATTGGCAGTGAGAACAGCAAGATCTATACTGTTTAATTTTCTGCTCACAACAAATAGCTAGAGAGCACCTTAACTGAGCTGTGGAGCAAATCCCAGTGTCAATTTATATTTTTAATACTAAACCGATTGTAACCAGTTCTACACTCTGCAACTGACTAATTAAGTTGAAGATTATTTAAACTGCTCAGCCATATTTGTGAGATAAGGTTGCTGATGAAATAAACAAAAAGACTTTTATACTTCTTCCAATTTTCCAATGTTTCAGCTTGCTAATGGGATGAGACAAAACTGACAGTTTGCTGGCACCATGTGCCCATATCTCTGCTTCCCTAGAGTGCTGTATTAGGAGTGGGGTGACCTATGTTGAGATGTTCTTCTCATTTAATTGTAATCTTGAGTATCCTTAAAAATCTTATTATCTTTTTTAAAAAAACAAAGAATTTCCCATGGAAAAATTTCTTTACCATTCATTCCAAAATATTATTTCCATACCTTAGTCTGGAACCTTCGTCTGGAACTTTCTAAAAACAAAGTTGTAATCACCCTTTTGCTCTTTATTATAAGGATATATTTTTTTAAAAAACAAGTTCTTAAAATTGTAATTACAACTTTCTTTTACTAAGGATTGAAGTGAAAATTTATCCAATGCTGGCAAATTTGTCAATCCAAAGATTCCTAATAGCTGAAAAGCAGTTAATCAGCAATTTCTGTAAGTGTGTTGAAAGGGAAGCATGCAAACTCGGTGTCCTTTCGAAAGTCCTGACCACAGTTTGAGCAAGATGATTATTCCCTTATCTCCCTGAGCTCTAAAATGCTATCTTGGTCTCAAAAGGAGCAGCTGCCTGGAGCATTAGTGGGCAATCTCGAATCCTCTCCTTGTTTCTACTTACTGGCTCTTCAGTCTGCTATGGTTGTCAGCTCCACTTTTCACAGAGCCGTCTTCAGTCAGCCATTTCTTCCTCCAGAGCAGATTCTTTGCATTTACTACACATACAATGATGTGCGTATATTCTTACATGTGTGGCATTTATACAATCAAAAATAGATTTTTTGAAAAAAGTTTTTCTAAAACATTTACTAATTAAATTAAAAAGTAAAGTCAACCTCCCAGCTATCCCTGTTTATTTACAAGATTGGTTTTAGACATTTTAAGACCTTGGCAAATTCATATTCTGTCAGACCCTATTGTTTGGCTTATTTTCCAACTTTGTTAGGAAGCTCAAAACGGCGCATCTTTCTTTTTTTTTTTCTTCAAGTTTTTGAACTTATGATTTTCAACCCCGGACATTTCTTTTCTTTTCTCAGACATTTTTATGCTGTTTACACTATGAAATTATATTTAACCCACAAGCAGGTGCGCTGCCTCACAGAGTGCACTCTGACTGAGTTTTTGCTTTTTTATTATGCTTTTCAGAAATCTTTTAAATTTTTCTGCCCAATAAAATTTCGTGCCCTAGGCTGGTGCCTACTCAGATTTCGTGTAGCTGGTCCTGTTTATTTTTATATTTACAGCATTCAGCATTAATCAAGGATTATTTTTCTCATAGTTGTTAGAACACATACCAAGTCCATATAATAGTCATATAGTACATATAAAGTAGTCCTTAAAGTCATTTGTTTAGCTACCATTCAAAGTTACAGTGGCATTGAAAAAAGTGACTTACAACCAGTCCTTGCACTTACAAGTGTCACAGCATCCCTGCAGTTGTATGGTTAAAATTTAGGTGCTTAGCAACCTTTGTGTATTTACAATGGTTGCAGCAGCCTGGAGTCACTTGATCATTATTTGTTACCTTCCTGCCCTGCTTCCAACAAGCAAAATCAATATGGCTAGCCAGATTTGCTTAAAGATTATGTGATTCACTTAACAACTGCAGTGATTTGCTTAACAACTGTGGCAAAAATAGTTGTAAAGTCGGGCATGACTCACTTAGCAACCACATTGATTAGGATGCTGGGATGGAGGTTAGCAACCCCACGTTTGAGACCCGAATGCGGCCTGAGACAGAGTGAGCTCTCCTTCACTCCAGCTCCTGCCAGGGACATGAAAGGAGCCCTCAACTGGGCGTCCCCCAGGCAATGGTGATGTCACCAGCTAATCTTTTCAACCTGGAAATGCCTTGGTGCTTCTGACATGAATGCAGCAGCAGTTAACCAAGATTAGCAAAAAGAAAGGTTGAGTGGGAAAGTGATGGTTATAGCAAAAGGAGAGACTTTCTGACAATCTTTCTTTATATATTTATTTTGAGTCTTACTGCTGATGGCAGGGAATGAATGATCACAATGGCAGGTATAGATAAGTTAGGTAGAGTTGTGCTGACTGTTAGGGAGGCAGATGCAGTCCATGCAAAAATGGCTATGGAGAATAGTGCTCTGCAGCAACCTTAAGGCAGCCAACCTTGGCAGTTCCAAATCGCTGTCAGCTAGGTTGATGAAGCCGACTAAATGGTTTCCATGGTGACAATTATGTCAGGAGAAAAGGGAAAACACTACTATCAAATAAACCAACTTCATATGTGTTCCTCTTACTTTTAACAATCTTGATGTTTAATATCTTCAAATAATGTTGTAGGACTTCATTTCATTTCTTTTCTTTTTCCCTTCTCACAAAATCTTTCAAAACTTTAACAAGTTTCTTTTGTAAATCCAATGTAGGAAAGTTATCCAAGTCACTCTTTTGGTTTATTATTTGTATATACCTTTTAATTACTAAGACATCAGCCAATTTCATTTGTATACCCAGTATAGCATCTTATTCTATATCATTCTTGTGGTCTGTCGTTTTAAATCCATTTTCAAATCAATCTCAGTGTTATTCTTCTTCCATAACATCTTTTAAGTGCAATCTATCTATAGAGTCAGAGTTAAAGTTGATTTCTGGGTCCAGGGTTCACAAATATCCCTCAGTACATCCAATTTTAAAATATTTTGCTCCATTCTGTATGAGTAAGTCAAGTTTAAGTGTTCTTCTTGTTTATTTGTAGTTTTAGTTTGTTCTGGTTTCCTCTAATGTCCAACCTTCAAAGACCCATTCTGTCATTTTTTAAAGAATTCAAAACAGCAGCATTTTCCCACAGAGAGCATTTTTATAATTAATTTTAAAATCTTATTTCAAATCCATCTGGATCCCTAGTCTGTTTGTAACTTTCTAAAATCAATGTTTAATGCCCTTTTGCTGTTTATTCCAAAACAAGATTTTTTTGAAGTCCTTAAACTTATATTTAAAACTTATTTCGCTAATTATTGAAGGAAGCTCACCTGGTGCTATAAAAATTGTTCCAAAGTTTCCTAACAGCTAAAAGCTAAAAAGCAATTAACAAGAAATTTGTGAAAGTGATTAGGAAATGAGGCTCAGCAGACCTTATATCCATGTAGGCTGTGAATTTGACTGAAATCCCTCAATTCCCAGTTGCTCAACTCATGAGCTGAAGGGCTGACATGAGCGTGAACCTTCAGTTCCTACAGCCTACTCACTAGCAGCAGCTACCAAGGGTACAAGTGGGCAATCTCACTATCTTTCCTTTTTTTCTAGATAGACTTTACCAGACAGAATTCAGTCTCTGGCTACCAATCTCGATTGCAATGCCATCCCTGCTCCTTCAAGGACATCTAGTTTGCTAAGAATCCTCACCAGAACTCTGAAAGGCAACATTTAACATTTGTGCGCTCTTTTCTATCCAGGTGTTCTTTCCAGAATAACCAGTAGAAAGGAGCCCTGGAAAACATTTCCCAAAGAGAGCTAACAATACATGCTTCTTTCCATGCAGAATGTGCAGGCATCCATCTTTCTGCTATGCTTCTTTTTGTCCCTTACAAAATTGTATTGTATTTGAAAACAGTAAATATTCATCTGTAGTTACTGGTTAAGTTTGAGAACAATTCTCATGATAAGCTTTATATAACCAGTTATCTAACTATCAAGTATAAGTTAAGTGTCAAATATAGGAAGAAAAATGAGAGAGAGAGAGAGAGAGAGAGAGAGAGAGAGAGAGAGAGAGAGAGAGTAAATTCCAAGTTAAAACAATGATAATTACAAGACAGTCTTGCAAAATCTTCAGGCTGAGGAATAAGGTGTTGAAATTGAATTTGCAAAGCAATTTATATTAGAAAAAGAACCAGGCATACATTTGCTGAATTCCAAACTTTCTCTTAAAATTGACAAAGAGATCTTAATCCTCATTGCAGATAGTTCACTGTTTTACTTGCATTGAACAAGTTATTTCTTGGGTGGTGGGTATGGCTGGACATTTCATCTGTGATTTTTGTCTCAACATTATTAATTTGATGATTCAGGATGTCCTATATCCATGATGGCAAACCTATGGCACGCGTGCCACAGGTGGCACGCGGAGCCATATCTGAGGGCACGTGAGGCATTGCCCTATATCAGCTCCAGCGCGCATGTGTGTGCTGGCCAGCTGATTTTCGGCCTTCTGGAGGGCGGTTGGAGGCCGTTTTTGCCCTCCCCAGGCTTCAGGAAAGCCTCCGGAGCCTGTGGACGGCGAAAAATGGACCCAATGGGCCTACCGGAAGTTCGGAAATGAACTTCCGATAGGCCCGTTGGGCTGTTTTTCACCATCCACAGGCTCCGGAGGCTTTCCTGAAGCCTGGGGAGGGCGAAAAACGGCACAACGGGCCTACCGGAAGTCCAGAGGCTTCAGTGAGGTCTGCGTGCATGCATGGGGGGGCAGCATGGGGGTGTTGTGCGCGCATGCACGGGGGGAGAGGGCATTGCATTATGGGTGTGGGCACACGCGTGCGCGCTATCGTGCATGCGCGCACCCTTTTGGCACCCGAGCAAAAAAAGGTTCACCATCACTGTCCTATATAGTATTGTATAAACATTAAGCTTTATAACACTGTTATCACACAAATGTATGGATTGTTTGTTTTATGTATTGTATACAAAAAGTCCCTCTTTATCTTTATAATATTTATTTGTTTCTCATTGGTTAAAAAAAAAAAGGCAGAGTCCTGCTAATCTTTGTCTGGACTCGGAAAGTTAAGCAGGGTTGGATTCAGTTGGTATTTAAATGGGAGATGTCCAAGATTAACTCCTCCTTGGAGGACATTTTCCCTTGAACTAAGTTTCTTGGCCAGGTTATTAATCCCCAAGCCTTATTAATTTCTCTGTAAAATGAGTATTGGGAATGATAAATTGCAGAATCAAAAGAAAATTTAGAGCTCAAGCTTCAACTCCACCTTTCAACAATCTTCTTTTCCAACCTTTTATTTTGTGAAACAGTTTCTCAAAATTCCAAAGCTACCTGTTTGGAACTACTGAATAGCAATAATATACAATAGAGTTTCTTCCTATAGTGTTAAATATGTGAATAGTACGTTGGGTTTAGAAATAAATGTAACAGAATTATTTAAGTCAACCTGAAACTGTCAAATGACTCATTCATACACTTTGCACAAAGCTCCAAGTATTGTTAGATGCACTCTAACAAATAGGTCAGAAGATTTTGTGGTTCCCTGCTGTAGATCCTCAGCAGATAAAATTCTCACAAAAGTGGTCGATTAGTGGTTATTTCTGTAGCATGTGCTTGAGTTACACAATAAAGCTACAACTAGCTGAGCTGGTAGATAACAACCAGACCACCCTTGTCTTCATGTATTGTCAGGCAATTGCAAACCATTCCATAAATGCTAACAAAAAAAATCTATTGCCCCCAGGTCTTTGCTTTTGCTTCTAGTCCTATGCAGTAGATTTTAAACTATGTTATAGCTTTAAGTTAATTTTAAGTTAACATTACTAAGTCTGTGCAGAGATGTACAATGAAACTAAAACTCATTTTAAAATCTAAGCATATTTTTAGTGGAATAAATAAATCAGGCACTTGAAAAATAGAACCAAGAACCAACCAAACAATAAGCCTGAAACAATGACAAAGTAGGGAGAGAATCTGCAATCAGCTTCTGTTCTTCAACATATATGTATGTTAGTAATAAAGTAAAAAGGGAGGATAGAAATTAGAGCTCATTCCAAGAGACAACCAAAAACACTTCCATTCCCCTTTGTATATACATCTGCATACAGGTCAAACAATATTAACTTAAAACATTCTCTGTCCTCAGTCAAAACTTTAATGTCATTGTTCAACGTTATTTGAATATTTTTGTATGTAAAGGAACCCAACAGTGCCCATATGGTCTGAGGAGTAAGAGGGCTTTTTTGAAGGCTAGAAGATGAAGGAGGAGGGGGGAAATTCCATATCTCGAGGATAACAAATTCCAAAGACTGAGGCAACATGTTTTAAATATCACATAGGACGGAATGAATCTAGTCAGGAAAGATGATCCCATATGTGCCTGGGCAACCTGAAGGGCTTTAAGGGTAGCACCCAGTGTCTTGAACCGGTAATCCGTGCAACAATTGCCAACAAATACTGTATGTAACACTGTTGAATCTGCTGTTTTAGCAGACTACATTTTGGACCACATGGAGCTTCCAATTCATCTTCTAAGACAACCCCAAGTGTGGTGCATTACAAGAATCTATATATTAAATGATAAGTGCATGAGTCATTTTGTCATGGTGCCCCAGCTCCAAGATCCACAACTGACACATTAGCCAGAACTGATAAAGGCCCTCTGGCCACAGCCTTTATCTGTGGCTGTAGAAAGAGCAGCAAGTTCAGGAGGATCCCCAGATAGTGGAGCTTTTTCTTAAGTTGTTATGTGACCCCATCCAGAGTCCATATTACAACTGGGCTAAGGCCAGATTGATCACCAACAACAGGAACTGTAACTTTTAGGGATTTAATCTCTAAACAATCAGAGCCAATCTGATCTTGTTTTGATCCATTCAGATCTTCACAGTCCCAAGGCACCCATTATGTTTGTCTGTTATCTAATTTCAAGGAGAGGGGGAAGGGGAGAAGGAAACTATGCCGTAATAACATTAATTAAAGTTGCATGCCTATTAAATTAGCATTCATGTAATAGATAGCAAGTTATGCATTGTGATGTTAGAATCAAGCTCATCGTAGATTAAGCAGCTTAAGGTGCTTCATAAACATTCACATGAAGTGACTCAAATAGATTATCATTATCATTATCATTAAAACCAAGAGAAACAGAAATGGGATTTAGGAAAAATCCTTTTCTGGTGCTTAAAAGATCTCCTGGAATACTATCAAAAGGATAGTGTGCATCCCCAAAATTAATGTATGATCTCATTAGAATTTTAGATCAATTGAGTTTTTCTCCCTCTCTCTCTCTTACTAAGGAAATCAACCACCCATGTAGCACATTTTAATGGTATTCTACTGGCAATTTTCTCACTTGCTTAGGTTAATAGAAGCTAATCAGGGAAAATCATATAAACTATCACAGTCACTATTGAAATACATAGACTTTCACGTTGGTAATAGACAGGGGTGAAATGTGAAAATTTTCCCTACCAGTTCTGTGGGCGTGGCTTATTTTGTGGGTGTGGCTTGAGGTCTGGTGGGTGTGGCTTCAGGTGGGCATGGCTTGGTGGTCAGGTGACCGGGTGGGCGTGGCCAACTTGTAAAATGTGGTGAAACTCACTTAACAACGCTCTTGCTTAGCAACCAAAATTTTGGCCTCAATTGTGGTCATACGTTTTCTTCCATTCTTCCTTTTTTCCTTCTTTCGCTTCCTTTCCTTTCCTTTCCTTTCCTTTCCTTTCCTTCTTCCCTTTCCCACCCTTCCCTTCCCTTCCCTTCCCTTCCCTTCCCTTCCTTTCCTTTCCAATTTTCTGGAGATGAAGTATTTCTTTCCCTTTCCTTCTTTCCTTTCCTTTCTTCTTTCCTTCTTTCTTTCTTGTCTCTCTCTCTCCTTTCCTCTTTCTTCCTCCTCTCTCTGTCTCTCTCTCTCTCACACACACACACACACACACACACACGTACCTGGTCTGGGCACATAGACGGAGCCCTTCCCTGGGAGTTCTCCTGCGCGGACGCGCCCGGCAGCAGCAGCGGCGGCAGCGATGGGGCGCAGAGTTTGCCTGGGCTCTCCGCCATCCCAGAACCACGCCGCGCGCGGGGGAGTTTTCCAGCATGGCGCAGTTTCAGGATGGCAGAGAACTTGCTTGGGAGAGCCAGCGGCAAGGGCAGAGATTGCTTGGGAGAGGCCAAGGAAGCTCTCCGCCATCCCGGAAGCGGCGGCGGTTTACCTGTTGAGGCTCCGGGCCTCAGCGCGCCGAGCCGGAAGGGAGGCAGGTGGGCAGGAAGGGCCGCGGCCCTGAGCTCAACAGGTAAGCCGCCACTGCCTTGGTGCCCGCCGTGAGCCTCTTCCACTGCCGTCCTGGCACACCAAACTTTGCGCGGCAGCGGGAAGCAGCCCGAGAGCCAGGGCAGGCCCCCCACATGCTCAGTGGCCAAGCTGAGCCCTGTGCGCCCCTCTGCCTCCCGCCTCGCCTGCCTCCTCCTCCTGCCAGGCAGGGAGGGAGGGCAGCGAGAGGAGCGGCAGCGACCCCTGCCAAGCACAGCGCACAGAGGCAGCGGGTGAGGCGGCCCCAGCACACCTGTTAATCCAGACAGCCACGTGACTACAAGTGCGGCGCAGAAGCCACTGGCGGGCGGGCGGCAGCCCCCCGCATGGGGAGATAGCCAGGCCTGCGCTTGGAAGGGGCCGCCGCTCTTGCTGCCCTCCCTCCCTGCCTGGCTGCAGACATCCGCCTGCCCTCCCGAAGCACCACAGCCGTGGTTCGCTTTCTTCCTTCTCCTGCCGCTGCCCCCTTAGCCCCAACGCAGCAGCTGCATCTCCCCCAAGGGCCGCTCACCCACCCACTGGTTGGGCCTGGCCAGAAGCGGCATGTCTCCCGTCACGGGCTGGATGCCAACTTTGGAAGGCAAGCAGGCGTGGGAGACTGCCGGGAAGGCCGCGTGGAAGGCCGCCAAGCATGGCAGGGCTGCGGGGAAGGGAGTAGGCTGCTACCTCCCTTCCTGCCACCCCGACATGCTTTCCTGCCTTCCACATGGCCTTCCGCTTGCCTGCCTTCGCAAGCTGGCTACGGGGAAACCGGGAAGGCTGCGTGGAAGGCAGGAAAGCATGTCGGGGCTGCGGGCCGCAGGGAATGGAGTAGGGAAGGCAGGCTGGGACGGTGGGGGGGGGCAGGGGCCGCGACTTTGCAGGCTTACCTGGCAGGCAGATCAGGGGTGCAGTGCTTCAGGCAGGCAAGCTGCAGAGCACAGACTAGGAGGGGCAGGGCGAGCGAGCGGCGAGCGGTGGACCGGTTCAGGGGGCGTGGCCAGCCAGCCATCGCTACCGGCTCGGCGAACCACCGGCGGCCACCACTACTGGTCCACTCGATCCAGTCCGAACCGCGAGCATTTCACCCCTGGTAATAGATATATTCTATTTATATTCTATTTTAATGTGTATTACTCTTATTTATGTAAATTTCCTCCTTTCTTTGTCCTGCAAAAATGGTAGTACAAGATTACTCGCTCTTGCTAATGATTCCTCTCCATTACTGTCTGTCTGCTATTAAAAAAATGGAACTTCAAACACTGAGAAAATATTGGTTTGATTCACACATCAATACCTACATACCTAGCCATAATGTGATGACTCACTTTGACTTAACATATTGTGTAAATTCAAATATAATAGTTTATTCCACAAACCAGTTAAAATGAGCCACGACCTAATATGATGAGTGAACCATTTTTTATTTTATGTGCGGTAGAAAACTGTATTTAATTCTATAAACAACTAACTCTCAATCACTAGCATAGGGAAACCTAACCAATAAAGCCAAGGCTTTTCGGTAATATAATTTTATTAATAATGATTATTAAAGCAGTTACGCAAGCCTTGTAAGAGTTCATGGAGGGTTACCTAGTGGGGCTGCTGGGGCTGAGGGAGGTACACCTGCAGCAGGAGTGGGTTCTAACTTACCTCGCTGCTGGTTCGCTTCCTCCCGCGCCGCATGGCCACGCCTCGTGGGTGCGTGCCCGCTTCATGTGCGCACGCATGCGCAGTGCAAAAAAAATCAAAAAAATCCCCCCCCCCAAAAAACCAAGATGGTGACACATGCGCAGTGCCAGAAACTCGGCTTCTGCGCATGCACAGAAGAAAAAATGAATTTAAAAAATTCAAAAAAAATTCAAAAAAAGATGGCGGCGTCCACGGACTGGCACCGACTGAACCAGATCCGTGACATCATCATGACATCACCAGCGGGTCACTACCAGTTTGGGTGAATCGGGAGGAACCCACCTCTGACCTGCAGGCTCTCATGACAAAAGCAGCATTGCAATATCATGCCACAAACTACATCCTTTTGGATTTGTGTGGGATATTATGACGGACATAGAAATGCAACGGGAGCTTACATTATGATATCATAATTCTGCTTTCCTCATTCCAACCACCTTTGCCTCTTTGAAAATACCTCCGGTTGAGGGTTAAAGCAGAACTACTCCTATTTCTGGGACCCCTGCCTTGTCTATTCTAGTCCCTTATCCCAGTGCTTGCTGTCATTCATTTTTTTCTTTTCCCCAATCCCCATATGTAAATTTTCCTTCCCTCACCACTTTTTCTGTCTCGGTGCTTATTCTTCTCCCACCACAGTTGTACATTAAAAAAAAAATACTTCCAGAGGAATTTTAAGCATGATCAAAGCTGTAGTCACATCCAGCATCTTCCTTTCACCAAGATGCCTCATTTACCAGAGGATATCTGGGGAAATAATTATGTGACATGATGTGACTGAGGTTTAAACCCAGACTATATAGCCAGTCTCTTCTGATTTTATTTTAAAAGAGTCAGCATAGTAACTGGATTGGTGAACCACAAGACCACAGGGTTCCAGACTTGCAAGATTTGTGCAGGGCCTAATAGGACCACAGAGAACTTGGTCATCACCTAACAATATACTGTTATTCAGAGCTTAAAACAAATTATTCTACAATTTGTTCTTGAAATGTTTCAAATTTAAACAATTCTTTTCCAAGTTAGCAAAACTTGTTTTGAATTCAAACCAAAGCTCTTTAAAAGTCTAAGCATTTCAATGCAATGGTCAGAAAATTCTGTTTCAAGTTCAAAACATTTCATATTAAAACAATGTTTTGCAACCCTTAATAGAGAATGCAAGAAGATTCTCGTGCCTGCTCTTGGATGTATTTAAAATAAAATTGCAAAACAATAAATATTAAAAGCATTTGTTTTTGTCTTAAACATCAAACCTGAAGCAATACATATGTTAATTCCTGGTCATTCATCTTCTTCACATTTTTTAGCTAAGACTTTTTCACTGTTGCCATAGATAACCAGGATTTTCTGACATTTTCTTATTCATAATAGCCATTATTCAGGGGCAGAAATAAGTGTTCACATGTGGTTTGCAAGATACAAAAAATCTCCCTTTCTCCTCCCTAAAATCTATGGAACTGAGTTTATTATTATTAAAAATTAAAGGGGAGGACTTAAGTCTGAGGGTTACAATGCTGTAGCATTATATCTAATATTGTAGCTAAATATACTTATACTTCTGCAGTACAATGACTGGTACAAATAAATTCATTATATGAATCTGAGCGATATATAGATTTAAGGAAATAACCTGATCAGAGGAGCTCAGCAGGTCTTGACAAAGATATATTGGTAAGATACTGTAAAGAAAGGTACACCTGCCCTATGTTGATGCCTCTCTGAAGAAATAACACCCTATTAATGACTTGCCATTACATATATCTTAAACTACCTGTCTTTTGTCAGACACAAGGAAAAGGATGAATTGCTCTATGTGTAACACATCTGAGACAGAAATAGATGGAAGATTAAGAAAACTGGACAGCTCCCATTCATAACTCTCTCCTTCTTGTGAAGTTATAGTCTCATCCACTGGTTGATTAATTGATGTTCACTACAAGACATGACAACTGAAACTCTCCTCCATGCCAAGGTTACACCTTCTTGTGCACCGTCTCTTCAGCTTTTGACAGCACTGCTTTCTTGAGCCAAACTAATTAGGAAAAGGTTGAACCAGTTTAAGTGTGAAAAAACAACCCAGAGCCAAACCCCAATTAACCTCAAATGCTAACTAAATTGGAACTGAACAAAAGTTCCAATTTGTGACTCTTCAAATCCACCTACATTTTTATGATTATTTTATACTTCATGACAGAAAACTGAAGGTTGGAAAGCAACATACGCAAAGTGCTTCTCTCCAGATGTTCACAGTTTACCAAGAAATCAAGATCCTGGAAACTGCTCTCAAAGAACTGGTGGTATAAAGATATTCTCAGCCCAGTTTTATAGCTATAGATTAACATTTGTCAAAAGAAACTCTAGGTAGTAATGCCATTATTTTCAAATTGGCTTATAACAGTCTTCTCATAGAATTCCCCACTAGCAGAGCCAAAGGGAGTTCTGGAGTTGCAATCCCAACACAGCTGCTAGATGTAAGAATATGAGAGGCTGACTAACCAAATATAAAGGAATTGTGATTTCAGAGGATGTATAAATGTATCACTGCATAATTTGTATTGCCATTGACTCTGTTATAATTTTGATGGGGACACAAGTCTGTATTATGTAATACAGTCATAAAAATGAAAGTGTTTGAAAATCTATTATATTATAAAAAGTAAAAGGTTTGCATCCAGTCTATTAGTTTAATTTACATAATTTGTTGAAACAAGTTTCACTAAACTGATCAACATCCCATAAGGAGAACTTCATTATTTTTTTTCCATACTAACTCTCTCTCCCTAATAAATTAAATTGCAACAAGTTATTATTAAATGTAAAACTGTACATTCACTCAGGGACTGGCACTTTTTAATCATATTAAAGTATATTTATTATTACAACAGTAGTTCAGGGATTAACTAAATAGGATAGCAGCAGAACCTTCATCAAAATGGAGACTGATGTCGAATTATTCCATTCCCCTGGTTTCCCCCACCCCACTAATTCCTGGATAAAATTGCCCTGTAGAAAAAAATTGATTCAGGAGAATTGGTTTAAGTAGCAAAAATGTACCTAATTTGCCACAACATAGGTATGTGATTAACTTGAATAAAAACTTTATTTTTTGTTTTGAAAATAGTGATTATGGATAGTGTTCTCAAACTCAAGTTTGTATTTTTGTTACCCTACCAGCAGTATATACTGTATTTTTATTGGCTTTCAAATTTATTAGCCTTACAATTCCTGTTAGAATAGAATAGAATAGAATTCTTTATTGGCCAAGTGTGATTGGACACACAAGGAATTTGTCTTGGTGCATATGCTCTCAGTGTACATAAAAGAAAAGATAAGTTCGTCAAGAATCACAAGGTACAACACTTAATGATATTCCGGGTACAAATAAGCAATCAAATCATAGTAGGAACCAGTAAATATAAATTGTAAGGCTACAAGCAACAAAGTTACAGTCATACAGTCATTTGTGGGAGGAGATGGGTGATGGGAACGATGAGAAGATTAATAGTAGTGCAAACTTAGTAAATAGTTTGACAGTGTTGAGGGAATTATTTGTTTAGCAGAGTGATGGCGTTCGGGGAAACGGGGAAATTGTTTCTAGTTGTCTGGGTGTGCAGTGCTCTATAGAGGTGTTTTGAGGGGCAGGTTGGTAGCAATTGTTTTTTCTGCAGTTCTAATTATCCTCTGAAGTCTGTGTCTGTCTTGTTGGGTTGCAGAACCAAACCAGACAGTGATAGAGGTGCAGATGACAGACTGGGTGTTTTAAATCTATTATACCTGTTTCTTGTATGTAATATACTATTTTACTGGGTTTCTATATTTCTATAGGTTAGAAACTGGGAGGCCATGAAATTACTGTATTTTATTCAAAATTTAAAATTTTCTGTAAGTACAATCAAAGTCAGGATAAAAAACCAAAATAAAAGTGGGATCAGTTGGGCATCTTTTTGTATATGCAGCCATTCTAATTCTTTTATTAAGAGCGAAAGAAAGTGTGACACTTGTTTATGGCTAATTTTTCGCTGTCATGAGCAATTTCCGTAGTAGGCAAAGGCCATCCATTCTCCATCTCTCTCTTCCCTCATCAAAACTTACACTCATCACCTTTTCCAACTTTTTCTGGGCCTCTCTCCCAGAATCAGATATCATTCCAAGTTCATATCCTGCTTCTAAGTTTCTTTCCCTGTCTTAGACTATTTGCAAACTAAAAATGCAGTTGTTTAAATCTTGTAAATTTGGAATCAAAACCACAGTACTTTATGCCTCTCTTTAGCATCTGCATTTCAGAATCTTTTCTTTGGAGGGAAGGCCACAGGGAGGAGGAATCCTGGGAAGTTTCTGGAGTATCTTAACGGTCCAGGGGTGTCAAACTGGCAGCCCACGGGCCAGATGCATCACACACAGGACACGCCCACCCCGGCTCCACAAAGGCAAAAAACATCACGATATACCATGTGACATCACGTGATGTGATTGAGTTTGACACCTGTGTCTTAACCTATCTGGGATATAATGTTTGCTTTTCTTATAATCTTTACTAAGTCTTCTCCTCCACAGAAAGAAAACAGACTGGTTACCAGTCTTCTCCTCAACCTTGAAATAATTTATATGTGTACAGTACTGTATCTTAAGAGAGACTTTATCAGAAAATCTCAGAGCATCAGGTTAAATTGGAAATATGGGGGGGAAACATCCAGGAAGAAAACAATTGGCAATGCATATTATTATCAAGAACTACTTGGAAATCACCATGAGGCAAGCTTGATTTGAAAGAGACTTTTTCTCTTTTAACTTAAGTAGCTGGTGAATTGTAAAAACATCTGTTAGACTCTCATATGGGCATGGCAAAAATGATGTGGTAAGGGCTAGAATAGGAACAGAAAATTCAGAAACAATTATTTGTCTGCAATAGATGATCCTTGCTGCTCTTCTTGTTGGACAATGAAGAAAAACCATTACCCATACTTGAATCACAACTTATTGAGCAAAATAGATTTTTCTGCCTAGGTGGAAGACTAATATTGCAAAGACTTGGCATGGATAAATCCAGAGGGGAAGGGACTACTATGCAATCAAAGTGATTTGGAAAGTGCCAAATAAGAATTATTATGCTTTCTTGTTGGAATGTTTATGAGAGGACACGTTCCTGGGAGTGGGCCCATACCGGTGCCATGAGAAAATCATTGTCTGGAAAGGCACTTAGGTTAGGAGGAGAACTGATAGGTGCAGTGTGGTATAATGTAGCTATAGATGTATCAAAAAGAATTTCTTAAGCGTATCCATTAGAATACCTACACATCACAAAAATATCTGCACATAATCTAATATTAAAATCTTTACTTTTGCTGTTTTGTATGCCCTTTAGGTAATTTACTCTTGTAAATTATGCTAGTTGTGAAAAATAATAGCAGTTTTTGTACAAAGCTAAACATAGCATACAATCAATCAGTTATATTTTTGCAGCCCTTCAAAGCTGATAGAATTATATCAGACAACAAAAGGCATAATTTCATTCACAGTTTGAAAGAGGCCTTAATATCCAGAAAGATAAAAAGCTTCTGAAAAATGTAAGATAAATGTAAGGGGGCAATCAGTCTCTAAAAACATCAGGGAACACTGCCACACATTTAAAGAAGAATGAACCATTATCAGAAAAACTTTCATGGTGAGCCCAGTGATGACTGGGAAATATAAGAAAATACTTACAAATTGCTTATACTTTATATGATGAAAATATAGGGTGTATCTCAAAAGTAAAGTTCCTAACCAAAAATATTCAACCATGTTCATAAAGGGAAAATTTAATAACCATGTGTCAATCAAACAATGTCAATCAAACAAATCAATTCAAAGATATAAAGAGAGAAATGAATGAGATTTTAAAATTTGACACAGGATGCTTCTATTACTTATACAACCAATCCTTGGCAGCAGGGGGAAAAAAGTTAATCCATCATCTGATTCCATCAGATTATTGAGGATGGTTTGTTTTACAGACTCCAACTGAGGTTGTAAATATTGAAACCAACATTTTCTAAGCAAAACTCACCATTTAATGTTTACCCAAAGCTATTCCTTTTAACAAATCTAATTTCAAGTTTCATGTTTTTCAACTTGGAGCATTTAACATTTTAAAAATGTCATTGCTACAGAGATATTTGCACATAAGACGCTGCCTTCTTTTCAGTCAACCATCTACCTCAGTATTGTTGACATTGAGAGATTGTGCTTTCCTCCATTTCAGACTGCGTATCCTAAGTAGTCTGGCAATGCCAAGGATTAAGCTTGAAACCTTCTGTAAGTAAAAATGATAACATAAAAATGTTTAAGATCCAGGGTATAGATGGGCAATCTGCAGTTGCTGTTCGTACTGTAGGGAGACTCTCTACTCTCTTTTTGGAATGCTTAGTCCCCTCCAATTATGTTAAGTTCCCCAAGCCACAGCTCATATAACCACTCAGACATCATAGCACATAGAAGATGGCAGGCTGAAGACAGCTCCATGGAAAAACGGAATCAACGTTTGCAGTATTAACAAGGTAGATGATGAGTAGATAGTTTTCTATGTTTCTCTCTGGAGAAAAGAGAGAGACATGAGATGGCCCAAGCTGTTGTTCCTTGTGGTTCCTTTTCCTCATGAAGAGAACATACAAAGTGATCTCTGGTGAGGCAAGGAGAATCAGGAGATGGGAGAATTTGTCATGTTTGCTCCAACTGCAGACGGAGCACTTTTAAAGGGCACTAAGTTCACTGCTAACTACTTCAGGAAATTGCCTATAAACTGCTTCAAAGAAGTTAGACACCTGCAAAGTGACAGGGCTGGAAGTAACGGGTGAGTGTCTTCAATACTCAATATAAGAATATGAAGATTTATTTTTATAACTCTTAAGAATTTAAAATAAACAGCAAAAAGCAAGACAAGGTTTTGTCTACAGAAAATTTTAAAGGATCAAAAAACTTTGGAATTTTGGACAATATTAAGAGTTTGAAACTATTTCTAAAAAGTAAATGTACATTTATGGGGGAAGAATTTTTTTTAAAATTGTAGACACAATAAGACAAATAACTTAAAATGGCATTCAGAGATATGTTTGACAAACTATACCAAGATGTGTGTCAAAAAATTTGATTCAATAATGTCAGCTATGTTGTGTCTTTTTGAGAACAGTCTGATCCCAAAGATGTTACAAAACAAGATATGCAGCAAAATATGAACAAAACTCTATAAGAATTTGCCAACAGATATAAAGAAAAAACTGAATGAGGTTTTAAAATTTAAGAAGGAAATAAAAATTAAAATCCCAGAGAACAATTGAAATAATTTCTTTTTGTTAGATTCACAAAAGAGACTGTTTAAAGTGCCAAAGAAACTGTAGCAAGAATCAATAACCATCTGAATAAGAAAGAAAAAGATTGCTCTGTTTGGGGGGGGAAATTCTGTATAGAAAAAATGACTACAAAATCAGTTTATTTGATCAGGGATAAATGGGATATGTTATTGTTCTGGGCTGCTCTTTTTGGATTTATTAATATCCTAATTGGAAAACTGTAGTATACTAGATTTGTTTGCATTTAATATGGTGTAAAGCTTTTTCGCCTAAAGTTGCTATATGTAATCCTAACTTTATAGTACTTAAACTATAGCATAAATACTTTGCATTGAACTGATTTTTTTTTTTATTCAAAACAAGGGAGTTTGGGGAACTTGTCTTTTAAAGGAGAAACTATTTTTCTTCGTTACATTTAATTTTGGTCTTTTGTTTATATTAAGATAGTGGGATTACTTGTAAAATATGGATGTGTTTATAGTTCAGAGTTGAAATACAGAATATGTATTTAAATGGTGTAAGTTGCTATTTGGGGTGTGGGTTTTTTGGAATTGTTGGTATTTGGAATAGGAAAAATGTTAGGTATTGGAGCTTGTCTTTATAAAAGAAAATGATGATGATTATGTTATCCATTCAGTCAAGTCCAGCTCTTGGCAATTCTATTGGCCAGCTGTCTCCACATCTTCCGATTTGAGCCTTCCTATGCTCTGGTTGGTGTCAGTTTTGACGGTGTCCAGACACGTTTTTTGATGGCCTGGTTTCCTTAAAGGAGAAATGGTCTCTTTTAAATTCTGGTTTTCTTTCACTTGGTTTATTTCAGGAGGGACCATTTTATCTGCTGAAAAACAAAATGTTGGAGCAAAGGCCTTTGTAATATTTATCACTCAATTCTCACTTTTAAAAAATAAGACATTTCTAAATATTTCAAAGTTATCCAGCCAAGGATACTCCTATTGCAAAAGTGGAACATTAACAGAGAAAAACTGTGAGCTACTCCAGCTCTACAAAACAGTGTTCTGAGTTAATTACTGTTAGTTCAGATGAATTCATCTGTATCATGGCAAATATGACATTAATTTATAAGCAGCCCTGCACAAGATAGCTAACATACCCACCTCTGTAGAAAATTACCATCCCTGCAAAATGCCTGCCTAAATAAAAGAGAAGGGTGTCTGCTGAAGATCTCAAAGCCCAGGCATGCCATATTTGCCATGATACAGATGAATTCATCTGAACTCACAGTAATTAACTCAGAACACTGTTTTGTAGAGGTTGAGTAGCTCACACCTCTAAGTTGTAAGGATTCAATATCCCATGTCTCTTGTAGGAATATTATTAAAAATTGATTTACAAATTCTACAAAACCTGGGGTCTTTGTTAGCTTCTAAAAAAAATGGCAAAGATGGTGCTTTTTCTGTTTTGTGTTTGGGCCTTAGGTGCTACCATGTCATTGGGCTGCTATTATTTTTAAGGGTTTTTACATTTTGTTTTTTTTTTAAAGCAAGTTGTTAGATTAATAATTGACATATTTGATTGAATTATTTAATGAATTATGCTGGACTAAGTTTTTTTTTATTAAAAATTAATTAATTAAGCAATGAGCCACCCAGAGTCTTATGAAGATAGAATCATGTAAGAAACAAAAAAAAATGCAGTTATGAATAGCACAGGTGCAGACTATTTGAAATGTCTATTTTTTTTACATACCATATTGTAGAATTTATAAATCAATTTTTAATAATATTTCTACAAGAGACATGGGATATTGAATCCTTACAACTTAGAGGTGTCTCGTCTGATTCATTACTGACCCATCCATATCTGAAAGGAGGCTAATCTTTAGGGTGTTTCTGTATCCTATTACCTGATTCCTTGCACATCCAAATAATATCTGTCTTCAGATGTGACCAACTACGGTAGTAATAGCAATCTCTAGCCTAATTAATTCCATTAAATTTCTTCTGGTAAATGTCTATATTCTACCACAAAACTAATAGCCCAATTAATGATTCTTGGGGCTATTTTGAAACCTGGCTTAGTGAGCTAATTGTGCAACATCCTGATTTTATTTGGCAATTGGTTGGTGATTTTAATATCAGAATTGGAAGAAATGATAAAGCTTTATAACAACAGTTTAAAGCCTGATATTCTTCCCTTTATAGAGAGCCTTCACAGAAGCCAAACGATACTGGCATTAACATGAGGAGGGTGGAGACTGTATTTACTGACAGTAAAATCTGATGTAAAGCCATTAAAAGGCTATATGCCTGGTAACTCTGAAGAACAGTTCACCTTCTGGGGCTCTCGATGAGTATCTAGCCTGAATTATATGTTAATATCGAAAAGCAACCTATTGTTGTGCAAGGATTTCAGAGTGATATTTGGGGTGACCACCTCCTAATATTGGGCCTCATTACCCTGGCTGATATCAAGCAGAATAGACAACAGGATCCTCCTAAGCCCTTATCTGCTGTTATATCAGGTCAAAATGGATAAGCAATCTGCTGCATTCCAGTTCTTTAATTTCCCGCAAACTGTCCTCTTAGGAGAGTCTCTAGTGCAGCGGTTCTCAACCTGTAGGTCACGACCCTTTTGGGGGTCGAATGACCCTTTCACAGGGGTCGCCTAAGACCATCAGAAAACACATATTTCCGATGGTCTTAGGAACCGAGACACCGCTCCTCTATCCATCCACATACAAGTACCCGGGGACGGTGCGACGCACGGGCAGCCCTCGAATGCGCAGGTGCCGATGGAAGGGCCGCACGCGCTAGCCCGCCATCTTGGTGCCACGCCCCCATTGTCACCTCATCGCTTCTCGCCTGGCAACGCGCACGCGTGGGGAGGGGGAGGGGTCGCGGCGGCGGGGCGGTGGTCGCATTAGGAAGGTTGAGAACCACTGCTCTAGTGACTTCAGGTAGCTATAAAGAAACAGCATCTGTCTTTCACAGTCTTACTAGGGTCACCCAAAATTATATCCAACCTACAGCGTCATAGTCTATGCATCAACCACTTGGAAAATCTAAACCATGATTTGATACAGAATATGCTTTGGTTAAAAGCCAGGAATGCAGGCTTATAAGAGGACATGTTTAGCTTAATAATTCCTATTCCTATGACATCTTTTTTAAGAATAAAAGGAAATATAAGAAGCTATTAAACTAAAGGGGGGGGGAAAGAACAAAATGCCCAGGAATACTGAACAGAGATTTAGCAGAATGTCACAAACAAAAATCATTTGGGCTTCTAAAATCAAAACCTAAAGTTAACACAAAGCCAGAAAATGATATTAATTCAATCCACCTTGAGATCTGGGTGCAGACATTTTCAAAGCATATTTTTACCTACACAGGATTGTATCTCAACATTTTGGATGTAGAGAACTCTATTCTACAGTGTGGTCGTCAGTAACTCATATAGAAATATAAAAAGTATTAAAGCTACTAGTTCAGAATTAATTCCTCCAGATTTCTTAAAATTAAATCCATCATGATAGGTTTCAGTATTAACCCCATTTTCTATTGCTATAAATTTTTTTTGGGTAGTTCCCCAAACCTGACTTACTTTCATCACTCTCCCAATATATAAGAAAAGAGACAGACCTTTTGTTCCAGCCAACTGCCATCCAATTAGTATTCTCTCTGTAATTAGTAAACTTTATGATAGATTTCCATGCCACAAATTATAGGATTGGCTATTTTCTGATAACATTATGGTGCCAGAACAGGAAGGATTTGGAGATGGGCATTCAATAATACTGTAAATCAGTGCCTAATGCATCATTTGGCAGAAAAATACTATAAATTTCCAAACATAGCTCATTTTGCTACCTTTATTAACTTAAAGGCAGCTTTTGATTCTATTCCTTGGAGGAAACTAGCTAACTAATCAATTAATCCTCATCTTCTTAATTTGATTATTCAGTTACACTGCAATATCAGTTTACCTATAGTTTACATCAGGGGTGTCAAACTCAAGGCCCGCGGGCCGTATCCGGCCCATAGGGTGCTTAGATCTGGCCCGCGGGGCTGACCTGGAAACAGCGAAGGACCGGCCCGCAGTGCATCTACCAACAAAAATGGAGCAAGGGAGGGCCGTGTGCAGCTCTCCTGAGCTCCATTTTCACTGGCAGAGGGTTGCAGGAGGCCATCGCAGCCAAAAATGGAGCTCAGGAGCCCGTTTTCGCTGGTAGAGCACTCGGGCCACCACAGGTGCCCGCAACACAAATAACGTGGAGCTGGCCATGCCCACCCTGGCCACGCCCACCCCAGCCCCCCAAGGTCCAACACAACCCTGATGCGGCCCTCAATAAAATCGAGTTTCACACCCCTGGTTTACACATTAAACTGTGTAGATAACCTACACAGGTTAAAGGCATTAATGTTGATGATCTGACAGAGCCTATCCCCACTCATGAAGGGGTTAAGCACACATGTATATTATCCCCTTATGTTTTAACATTTATATGAACACAAAATTATCTTGTAGCTTTTGCCACTCCAGACTTCCATCCTCCACCCTTCACCCATCTTCCAATCCCAGTTTTGTATGTATCAATCTATTCTGAGCTGCCCTTAAAACACTGATATTGCCTGAATAGCCACTTCTTCCTTATCTGACTCATTATATAATCTGATAGGAGAATTAGTAAGCCTCCAAACACTTGAAAAACAAGGCGGTTCAACGTCAAGCATATTATAATATCCCATGGAGGATATAGCTAAACTACACTAGGTAATTAAACTTAATGAGTCTGGGTCGCTCACAACAATCAAAGAAATTACAATAAAATAAAGAAAAGACGGCAAGTGCTGTGAGGTGTGGGGCCTCGTGCTTCTTCGCTAAAGCCCTGGGTGAAGAGTCAGGTCTTCACAGCTCTTTTAAACTGTAGCAGAATGGAGCCCATCTGAATTTTGAGGGAGCCTCTTTGCGCAGTTCAGAACACATGTTTCCTTTTCTTTAACCCACAAATTTTTTTAAATACAAATTTTAAAATACAAAATAAAGAAAAAAGAAACATTTATTATTAGTGTCAGGTTTCCTTTTCTTTTTAGATTTGATAATTAAGTAGGCTGGCAGTAGCTCTACCACAATACACAGCTCAGATCTTGAGAAATTTGTATAGCAGGATTACCTTTTTTTCTTGGGCCAGTAAACTTGGAGTTAAGAGAATATATAGGCATTCAGAATGGTGCAAAGGTTAATTCTGCATAGGTTAAGTTCCTTTTCCTACTAGAAGTGCTTTTGTGTTATCTATATTAAGCATCAATTTGTTTTCCTTCATCAAATACATTACTGACATCAATTATTGTTTTAGTACTGAACAGCTTCATTAGACCAACACTTGTGGATTTTAGTCACAAATGGAAAGTAATTATCTGGATCTGAAGTTTAGCTTCTGAAAAAGAAATGGTTGGCTAAAAGATACTGATTGCTATTGTGGAAGACTAGCTGCAAAGGTGGGTTCCTCCCAGTTCAGACAGGTTCGCCCAAACCGGTAGCAACCCGCTGGTGACGTCACGGTGACGTCACCGAACCGGTTCTGTCGGTGCCGGTCCGTGGCCGCTGCCATCTTTTTTTTGGACATTTTGGGGGGGGGGAAATTGGGGGGGAATTTTTTTACGGGTTTTTTTTCTTCTGCGTATGCATCGCCATCTTGTTTTTGACTTTTGGGGGGGGATTTTTTTTATTTTATTTTAAGGGGAGGGATTTTTTTTCTGGTTTTTTTTTTTTCTTCTTTGCATGCGCAGAAGCCGAGTTCCCGGCACTGCGCATGCGTCACCATCTTGTTTTTGGCTTTTGGGGGGGGGAATTTTTTTCGGATTTTTCGGCACTGCGCATGCGCGTGTGTGCAAAGCGTGTGTGCACCCATGAGGCACAGCCACGTGGCACGGGAGGAAGTGAACCGGCAGCGAGGTAAGTTAGAACCCACCCCTGACTAGCTGCCCAGAATATTTTGTCACCAGGATTGCAACTAACCTGCTCTTTGATATGTGGACTTTTAATCTGCAATCGTATGATATAATCTCTATTCTATTCTAAGCATACATGCAGGTTATGATTAAAATAATGTAGAAATTGCATTATATTAATCAATGAAAAATGGGGCTAATCATCAATTTGAAAATATAAAATAAAACACTAATCAAGTTGACTATTTCTCCTCATCTCTACTTCAAAAAATAATTTTATATGGACTGCAATGCTTTTCTACAGAATGCTTACAAATATTTCGAAGATGAAAAGTAAGACAAGTGTAAGAATAAAGAAGAGTAAGATCCAGCTTAGTGTAGAGGTTTAAGGTGCTGTCCTAGAAACCAGGAGACTGTGAATCCTAGTTCTACCTTGGGCATGAAAACCAGTTCAATAATTTTGGGCCAGCGACTCATTCTCAAACCAACCCACCTCACAGGAATGTTATGGGGAAAACGGAGGAAGGATATTTATGTATGTTTGCCAACTTGAGTTACTTATAAAGTAATAAAGGCAAAATTTTTAAAAATCTAATAAATACATAAATAAAATTGCATAATTTGCATCAGAAGTCACCAGAGTTACATTCAGACTTTCTGGATAGAAGTTAGAAAGTGGACTTAAGCTAAGGCCCACTACAGGTAGTCCTTGACTTATGACCACAGTTGAATCCAAACTTTCCATTGCTAAGCAAGACAATTAAGTGAATTTTGCCCCATTTTATGACCTTTCTTGCCACAGTTGTTAAGTGAATCACTGCAATTGTTAAGTTAGTCACATAGTTGTTAAGTAAATCTGGCTTCCCCGTTGACTTTGCTTAACAGAAGGTCATAAAAGATTATCACATGGCCCCAGGACACTGCACTATGAAGCACAATCAGACTTACAAACTTCTGTTATTGTAGCCCATCACATTAAAAATAAATAGCCCTAATCGTCCTGTGAAATCAGTTTCCTGATCTTGTCTACCTCATGGGGCTGACACCCATACATTAATCAGATACATCATTGGATATAAATTGGACAACGTTTTATCAATGTGTTAAGCATCTAAGTTGCTACATTCCTCCCAAAAGTGAAGTAGTATATTTCCCAGTTGTAGCCTACTGAAAACCTGTACTGTAAACTAACTATTCCTGCATGATTACTGCAAGAAACAATAGAGTTAATTATTTGGATAGCGTGATTATTATTAATATTTTTTAAAAAAGAATAAAAGCAAGCTGTAAAAGTAGCCTAATGATATTATCTAAAGCAATCAATTAGTAAAAAGGATAAAGATATTTTGACAAAGAATGAAATGCATTAACAAATAAAGGCTTCTTCTGTAGATTTTTGTGAACTGGTTGTGTATTTCTTATCTGCTCAGACTATAGCTTTGCTTTTCATTCTTTAAACTGAGCCACTTCCTGTGTTGTATTTGGGAGCCTCAGTTGGGAGGTGCAGCAGATAAATGTACTTGAAGTTGGCTCTGATCATCCTTTCAGATCTTATCACAGTCATGCTAGCAGGAAATGGTGGCTTATACTGTATCTATTTCAGTAATAGAACAAGATTCGCTCAGCCAGTACTACGGTATGATATATGTTGATTGTCTGTATGTTTGATCCATTATTACAATTTAAAGGGGCAATTGGTAATAAAGCACATATATATTAAATTAATATTGCTGCCTCTTTCTCAGTAGATACCTGTGCATAAAACACATTTTATTATGACAATATAGTGCAAAATGTAAGGGTCCATCATAAACAAAATTGATGAAGCCGAAATCAATATAAATTCTAGTTTTCATATGTATGCAAATTAATAGCTTTTATACTTAATTATCTTTCTTAAAAACAATTTTGGTAGAAATTTTATTTCTTCTTTTCATAATTTGGTCAGAGCTGCCTTTTTTCTAACTTTCTAACAGTATTCTTTGCTGTGGAAATTGCTGAATGCTATATTTAAATGGATTTAAAGGTTCAGCATTACAGATAGTCCTCCAATTATGACCACTATTGAGCCCCAAATGTCTGTTGTTAAGAGAGACGTTTGTTAAGTGAACTTTGCCCCATTTTACGACCTTTCTTGCCACATTTGTTAAATGTATCACTGCAGTCGTTAAGTTAGTAACATTTTTGTTAAGTGAATCTGGCTCCCCCATTGACTTTGCTTGTCAGAAGGTCGCAAAAGATGATCACATAATTCCAAGACCATCATAAATATCAGCCAGTTGCCAAATGTCTGAATTTTGATCGTGTGACCATGGGGATATTGCTAGGGTCGTAAGTGTAAAAAACGGTCATGTCACTTTTTTCAGTGTTGTTGTAACTTTGAACAGTCACTAAATGAACTGTTGTAAGTCAAAGACTACCTGTACTGCAGTGCAGTGTCCATGACAGTTCCATGAACATGATTCACCATCATTCAGCACTCTGATGGATGATAGTTGGACATTGTGCATTGCGCATGGAAGGAAATAATATTAGGATGGATGACAGAATGGAACTGTTTAGCCTTTACCTTGGGTTGATCTGCAGCCAAGACACTGATTAGATTGGTGATAATACTTTTCAGGGAATCTGGGAAAGTACTCTTAGTGTTAATGCACTTAGCTTTTGTTTCTATGATTATTATACTGTTGAATCTGCTATTAATTACACTTAAGAACGTGCTATGTTAACTGATGCTGGTTGCAGCAAAGCCACCACTTCAGTGAAACCAGATGACTAGAATGTTTCTATGGCTAATACAATAAATCAGGGGTCCCCAACCTCCGACCCGGGGCCCACTACCAGGCCCTGAGCCTTTTGGAACTGGGCCACAGAAGTGGTGGTCAAGCATGCACGTGCATCCCCTCTTGCTTGAGCAGCAGGCAAACATGCTCCATTTGTGCAAGCAGCAGGCGCACATGCCCTCCACTCGTGCAAATGGAGCTGCGTGCGCACTTGCCCACTACTTACATGGAACCATTCCCTCTCCCCCCTCCCACTGGTCCGCAAAGCGGGAAAGGTTGGGGAACTCTGCCATAAATGGCAACATAATTGCCTTACAAGTTCAACCAAAGATTCCTGAACAATAGATTAATAACAAAAGTTATCATTGATCAGACTACAGAGAAATTATAAATAACATTATGTATCTTCTACTTCACTATAACAGGAAATAACAGGAGATACCATGGAAGCCATTGGAAAATTTGACTTTAATGCATCAGGAGAGGATGAGCTAAGTTTCCAAGCACAGGATGTTCTGAAGGTATGTACCAATCAACACTTCTTCAAAGACATTTCCAGAGCATCACCTTTTTTATTCCCCAAATCCTCAAAAGCAGTTTGAAACTAACTAATAATTATCTTCACTGCCAGTGAACTCAAAGTGCTGAAACACTATCATTGTGCACTCCAGATGACTACTAAGATAGCACAAAGAGTGGCATTCAGCTGTCCCTCACCCGTGTTAATAATTAAGTATTAATTGTCTGGTAATTTCTCCAAAACAGTGAGCACAGGCAACAAGGGAAGCTGCAATTCCATTAAGTGAATATCCCTTGGCTACCTTTAAAAAAATCAGCAACAACAGCTTGATGCTGAATTCTGTAGGGAAGAGGAAGAAGTTGGTTTGAAATGAAAAGTCAAGCAGCAGGTTTCTGCCAGCAGAGAAGCTGTATGCCCAAAATACTAAACAGCTTCAGCATTTCCAGTGGGAAAGGAGTTTCTGAATACATTGCAAGCGAACCAGAAATAAATTGGCTCAGCTGCCAAACAAAGATGGCCTAGGTCACATAGATGTAAAACTGATTTTTGGAGCATTGCAAAGACTACGTATGGAAGTGTCTCCTCTGAAGAGATAATATATTTGTACTATTAATAATCAGTGACACAAGCCATAAACTAGAACTGATTCTAAAAACATTATCTCTAGCCAAAAGATTGATGGATAAGTTTTCCAATAAACTTTTTCCTTCTTTAGTACAAGTTTTTAGTTTGTATTTCAAAGATGAGTTAAAGAATAAAATAACTGGATTTAGCACAAGATATTACTCAATTGCAAATTTTGAAAGAAATGCAGAGCAATCTTTTATTTCCAGGGGAAAACATTGATGCATGAAAAAGGAGGTTCCCTAAATATGAAATATTTTATAAGAATTCATAAGAAATTAGTATAAATGTGAAACACCTTTTTTACACACAGTTTAGGGCAGTTTTTTTCACACTGGGTTCCACAAGACGTTGATGGGGTTCTTTGAGACACTGAAGATTAAAACCCAAAAGTTTAATCACAGCAAATTTTCAGGAGTTCGGATGTTTGTTTTTTTTAAACTAACATTGCCTGAAAAATATTAAATTAGAAAATACTATTTTACAGAGTGCAGAATTGCTTTCAAAAGGCAAAATATAAATATTAACAAAGCAGGAAGGATGAGGCTCGCTGAAAGGAAGAAACCTATATCTCTACATGAACCTCTTCTCAAAAAGATATTATCTGAAGACTGTCCTTTTTACCTCAGAGCATTTATTTATTTATTTCTCTAGAAGTGTAATTCCAATTATACAAGTACTCATATGAGTTTTAGTATTGCTCAGATTTCACAATTTATCTACTGGAAGAAGAAAAAAATTGTAATCAATTAGGTGTAAAGAAATTTTGAGATCAGCAGTTTGTTATGCAATTTTGCTGGGATAACACTACTTTTGGGGAATCTGACTTCAGATAAAATTATTAACACTTAATTTATGGTTGCAGAGATGAGTAAGAGTAGCATTCTCTTCAGATTTCTCTGAAGTAGAACTCATCATTATTTTGCTAACTTAACAGACTTCCCACATTTAACCTGTGTATGACACTTAAAATGATATCTAATTAGGAAAGGACATAACATTCAGTGAGTGTGAAGAGATAATGCTAAACACAGTTACTACAATTCAGCACAGATATTGGCTTGCTTAAGCATATGTGCTGTCAAAATCCATGACTAATGAAACGGTGTGTGGACTCACCTCATGAATTTAGAGTTGTCCTCATGCAATATAAACATTTATTCTCAATTACACATGAATGCATGTCATTCACCAACTCAGGAAGCTCAAACTGCCCAAGGAGCTGCTGATACAGTTCTACAGAGGAATTATTGAGTCTGTCATCTGCACCTCTATAACTGTCTGGTTTGGTTCTGCAACCCAGCAAGACAGACTTCAGAGGATAATCAGAACTGCAGAAAAAACAATTACTGCCAACCTGCCTTCCATTGAGGACCTGTATACTGCACGAGTCAAAAAGAGGGCCGTGAAAATATTCACTGACCCCTTGCATCCTGGACATAAATTGTTTCAACTCCTACCCTCAAAACGAAGCTATAGAGCACTGCAGACCAAGACAACTAGACACAAGAACAGTTTTTCCCCGAACGCCATCACTCTGCTAAACAAATAATTCCCTCAATACTGTCAAACTATTTACTAAGTCTGCACTACTATTAATCTCATCGTTTCTATCACCCATCTCCTCCAACTAATGGCTATGACTGTAACTTTGTTGCTTGTATCCTTACGATTTATATTAATATTGATTGTTTCCTGATTGCTTATTTGTACCCTATGACAATCATTAAGTGTT
>QLTV01004445.1:3390805-3409548 GCA_003457575.1 Thermophis baileyi
CCGGTAAGATCCCACAGGGTTGGGCTCCTCCGGGTCCCGTCAGCTAAACAGTGCCTGCTGGCGGGCCCGCGGGGGAGGGCCTTCTCTGTGGCTGCCCCGGCCCGGCTCTCTGGAACCAGCTATGAGATCTGGACTGCCCCCACCCTATTGGCCTTCCGGAAAGCATTGAAGACCTGGCTTTTCCGGCAAGCTTGGGGCCGTTGATCTCGCAATTTGCGAGGTCCGGCCTTGAATGATATGTATGTATGTGATTGTTAACTGGTTTTTATATATATATATTTTATGTTGTTTTTAAATGAATTTTCTATACCTTGTTGTAAGCCGCCCAGAGTCCTTTGGGAGTTGGGCGGCATAGAAATACAATTAATTTAATTAAATTAAATAAGTATTTTCACAAATAATTCGAATAATGTTTTTCATCTAAAGCATGCCAATTTGTAAAAGTTAATACAGAGTACAAATAGAATAATGCAACTTTAAAATTAGATTGGATTGCCAAATGTTTTGTATTCTCCCTTGGTATCCAGGCATGAAGAGGATGTCCAGCATTTTAAAGTGATGAAGGACACAAACAGCAATTATTTTCTATGGAGTGAAAAGTTTCAATCACTAAACAAACTTGTGGAGTATTACAAGAATGTTTCCATCTCCAAAAACAAACAGATTTTTCTGAGAGAAGAAACCAAGAAAGGATCACAAGTAAACCTTAGAGAGGTCAGTTTTTATGATAGAGTAGAAGGGAAAAAAATGTAATCCAGTGAGGTTTGTAAAACTTGTAAGCCAGTAAGGTGACTTTTGCCATTAAATTAGCCACCCCATCAACTTTTTCCTTAGTTGGTTCTAGTTGGTTCTTCCTCCTTTCATCAATTTTTTTTAATAGAAGCCTTAACACAGGGCTCCCCAGTGGCATTAAATTAAATGACACTTGGACTATGGCATTCAGTTTTGGACACCACGATACAAAAAAGATGATGAGACTCTAGAAAGAATTCAGAGAAGAGCAACAAAGATCTTTAGGGGAGTGGAGGCAAAAACATATGATGAGCAGTTCTGTCTAGTCTAACAAAGAGAAAAACTAGGTCAGATATGATAGCAATCTTCCAGTACTTGAGGAACTGTCACAGAGAAGATTCTCCAAAGCACATGAGGGTAGGACAAGAAGTAACAGATGGAAGCTTAAAAAGAGAAATCCAACCTAGAATTAAAGAGAAATTTCCTGAGAGTGAGAACAATTATTCAGTGGAACAGCTTGCCTCCAGAAGTTGTGGGTGCTCCATCATTGGAGGTTTTTAAGAAGAGATTGGACAGCCATTTGTCCAGAACAGTATATGGTCTCCTGTTCAAGCAGGGGGTTGGACTAGAATATCTCCACGATCCCTTCCAACTCTGGTATTCTGTATAGTTAGGTGAAGTAATGGATTGTAGGAGATTCCAAAAATGATGTATAGTGAAGTGAGAAATTAATACCAATTACAGGAACCATGTGGTTACAGCTATTTCAAAAAAAGGCAAATGATATGTCAGATGATTTTGTTAACCATATGAGTGAAACAAACACCAAATTCAGACTCCCTTTAGCAGCAGAATCCAGAAACATTCAGTGGCAATAATATGCAAAAAAACATATCACAAAATCCAAAAGGGAAAATGCTGTTTCATAGACCTATGTGTTGTTATGACCTCTTTGGTCATCCAGCATTGATTGGGACCTGTGACAACCTAGAAATAGAGATCTAAAAAAAACCCACACAGAGAAACCAATACCTGCTGTGACTCCCACCAACCATATCAGGACACTTCCTCACAGGGCAGAAAACATCCCCACTCCAGGGAGACCCAAAAGAAGGAAAACAGGCACCTAAGGACAGCTCTTAAGTCCTGTAGGTATCCAAATTGGGTCTTTATTAAATCAGTGTCTGGATTCAACATAAAATGGCAGACTGAGCTGATACTCAGAGTCAAAAGAATAATCTGGTCGTTCTTTACCCAGCTGGTGTATCAGAAATGCTAAAACAGATATTTGGAAAATATCACATAGCTGTGTTTTTCAAGCCCACCAGCACATTGAGACAGAGGCTTATCCACCCTAAAGAGCGGACACCAAAACATAAGAAGAGTAATGATGTGTATGCAGTCCAGCGCAGTGAGGAGTGTTCAGAGCTCTACATTGGAGAAACCAAGCAGTCTTTACACAAGAGGATGGCCCAGCACAGGAGAAGCAACATCACAGGATCAGAATCAACAGCGCACCTTCATTTAGAAGAAAAAGGACACTCTTTTGAGGACAATAATGTTCACATTTTGGAGAGGGAAGATAGTTGGTTTGAGAGAGGATTGGAAAAATCTACTTATGCCAAAGTGGAAAATCTTTCCCTCGACAGAGGTGGAGGCCTCAGACACAACCTGTCCCCCATTTATTATGCTGCTCTTTCATCAGATCCAGGAAGATTAAGACATCTTCACAGGCTCACCAGGTTCGCCACACTTAATGACCCACCTAAGGTAAAGGACTTAGGAGTTGGAACATTTACATCCCAATGACTCTTTGCCTATTCACCTAATGAGCCTATCCATATTAGATGAAAAATGAAATCTCCCTGCAGGACATATATAGCCCCCCCCCAACTTACTCAGGCTGAAGAAGCTCTTTAGATGAACAGTGAATTGTTTTGAACCAATAAGAAAAGAAGTCCAGTTGAGTCATGACTCAACTTCCAGACTCCCTACTCCCTAGGAGCCGCGGTGGCGCAGTGGTTAGAGTGCAGTACTGCAGGCTACTTCTGCTGATCACCGGCTGCCAGCAGTTTGGCAGATCGAATCTCACCAGGCTCAAGGTTGACTCAGCCTTCCATCCTTCTGAGGTCGGTAAAATGAGGACCCAGATTGTTGGGGGCAATATGCTGACTCTGTAAACCGCTTAGAGAGGGCTGTAAAGCACTATGAAGCGGTATATAAGTCTAAGTGCTATTGCTAGTGCTATTGCTACTTGCTATTCTTTCTCTATAAGAAAAAGGGCCTTGACCAACCCAATTGCATTGCTGGCAATAAAGGGGGGAAATGAAACAATCCTGTAATGCAAACTCCTTGTCTTGTAATGTAAAGGCACGTGACTAGAGGTTTTAAGCCTTCCTTTCCCATTTTGAGAGACAGATCAATTTGATAAGAGATGAACTAAACCAGAACCGCATTATTGATAAACAGTAAGAATCCTTTTTAATTTTAGAAATTAAAAAAATGCAAACTTTCATTGTTTAACAAGTTGGATCTGGTTTGGTGAAAACAACTGTCAGTGTAATGCACTATGTTGATCACAAGATGTCATTCTTCTGTTTTCTTTTTTTCCCCTTCTTTAATGATGATGATTAATCTCAGAGTCAGACATATGTTTGACTGGATTTGGCATTTTTTTCTAGGACCCGGGTTAAGCATTTGATGGTGTTAAAGCTATTGTCACAAGATGTAAGCTGTTCCAAATAAGGCTGCCTTTTGCAATTGACTGATGAAGATTTTGTCAATGCCAACAGTGTTCAAGTGATGTCTAGATGTTTTAGGATTTTACTATTGGCATTAATTTTGCTTTATTTTGCCAGTTGTTTTACATCTATTTGCAGGTCTTTGTATTTTGTGATTTTCTCTAGTTCTTTCTCTTCTATTCTGCTGTCTCCAGGTATTGCCACGTCCACTATCTAGACTTTTTGTCTTTCTTATCAACAATTGTTAAAACTGTGGTTATTTTCTGTTTGAAGTCTAAAGTCCCAGAGCATCTTAGTGTTTTATATTACTTTATCTATTTTGTAGTCCCACTAGTTCTTGCTTTCAAGCAAATGTTATTTGACCCAAGATGGGCGGCAAATAAATTTAATAATAGCACTTAAGACTTATATACAGTAGCACTTCAACCGTGCTTTAAAGCCCTCTCTAAGCGGTTTACAGAGTCAGCATATTGCCCCCAACAATCTGGGTCCCCATTTTACCGACCTCAGAAGGATGGAAGTCTGAGTCAACCTTGAGCCGCTGAGAATCGAACTGCCAAACTGCTGGCAGCTGGCAGTCAGCAGAAGTACACTGCACTGTGCCAGCACGGCTCTATAAATAATAAATAATAAATAAATATTTCTTGCAGATATTCCAATACACAATTGTTGCTATTTCATTACGCCATTGTTTGTAGTCACACTGTGTGATCTTGCAACAGCAGACTAGGCTTCTTCAGCTTCTTTGAAAATGCGGTATTTGCTCTCTTTTGCTATCTACTCAGTTCTGGCTTTGTTCTTAAGGCTTGGTCTTTTGCAGCCAGAATTAGCCCCCATGTCTCTTTCTTCAACTTTCCTGCTCTTAGCCATTGCCAGGACTTGTTGCTATCTGCTTTGCATGTGAGTTTTATTTGTGTATTCCCCCTGTAATACTTTGCCTTTATTATTTGTTCACAACAATGTGAAGTCACAGCTGCCAATTCTTTAGTTGGTGTTGGCCGTCATCTGCATTGAGTCCTTTCCAAGAACTTAGAATGCCATAATAATGTATCACTGTTGTATATGTGCAGATCCAAGCAGTGTAACCTTCTGCAATTGACAGATGAAAATTTTGAAAATGCACAGATTTTATAAGTGTCATCCAAGAGTTTTTGGTGTGCAAGTATGTCAGTAACTGCTGGAATTGCCATGGCCAGTTTATACCATAATCTTTCAGCTTCAATTTTCATATCTTGAAAAAATATTTTTGGTTCTTCTCCAATTATTTATCTTCCATTCTACTATCTCTTGGAATTGCTACATCAATTATCCATATTTTTGTCTTTCCACCACAGTTAAATCTGGTGTTATGAAAAAAAAGACATCCCACAATATTTTAACCTACTCATTGTCAATTACTTTTTCCACTCTCTGTTCCCATCAATAATTCATTACTGGCACATGATAATTTTTAAAGATATTCCAGTGAAACATTCTGTCAACTGTGTTATGTAGCTGTTTATAATCAATTTGTGCAATCTTCTTGCACAAGCTGAGTTTATGCTCTGTTTCTTCTGCCTCTTTGCACACTCTGCACACTTTCCACTTTGAATCATTTTCCATTCTGACCTTGTTTGCATTGGTACAAAAGGCTTGCTCTTGAGCAGCTAAAATCAAAATTTCAATTTCAGACCACCCATATAAAAGAAAGGTGAGATTAGCATTTATTGGTAGCCAAGATTTGTTTTCTTCAAAATCAATAAAAATGGGATCATACCAATGACAAAGAGGGGTGATAATGAATCACTCTGGAAGATGCCTCTCCTAGTGTTGATAAACCCATATTTTTTTGTTTCCAACAATTCTGTCTTCCACTGCTTCATTATTTTTCTATTATTTTTATTTACATTATTTTTGAATGTAAATCATGTGACCATGGGCATGCTACAATGGCCATAAGTGTGAAAAATGGTCATAAGTCACTTTTTTCAGTGCCATTGTAACTTTGGACGGTCACTAAACGAACTGTTGTAAGTTGAGGACTATCTATAAATGGAAAGTCTCAGGATGCATATTTATTCAGACCAGCAGTGGGTTGCTCCCGGTTCAGACCGGTTCTTAGAACTGGTAGCGCCAGCAGCGGGAGGCGCCGCCCACCCACCCGGGATGCTTCTGCACATGCACAGAAGCTTCTGCGTATGTGCACGCGAACCGGCAGCAAAATCATTTAGCACCCACCACTGATTCAGACTTAGATAACTCTCTTGCATTTAGACTGGCAGGGCGGCTGCAGTATTATAATGCAGGCTGGCTATTTAGGCCATGATTGGGGCAGAAAAAAGTATGTTATCAGAGCTTATATTAAATAGTATCAAATTCAAGTCCATGAAATATTCTTTGAATGTATGTTCAACTACTGTCAGATATGTTTGTCAGAAATATAAACCAATTATTTATACCTGTCAACAGTTTGAAAGGGAGCCTGGGGCTGGTTGTAGGACAGATGCAGGAGTAGAGCCGAGGTGGCGCAGTGGTTAGAGTGCAGCACTGCAGGCTACTTCAGCTGACTGTTCAGCAGTTCAGTGGTTCAAATCTCACCGGCTCAAGGTTGACTCAGCCTTCCATCCTTCTGAGGTGGGTAAAATGAGGACCCAGATTGTTGGGGGCAATATGCTGACTCTGTGAACCGCTTAGAGAGGGCTGTAAAGCACTGTAAAGCGGTATATAAGTCTAAGTGCTATTGCTATTGCTATAATCTAAGCTTTCTAGATTATTTGTATGTATTCTTTCCATACAACAGAATGTCTTAAAATAGCTACAGAACTAAGGTGTAAGACAAAGATTACCGTAATTGGTCTAGCAGGTTTGTCAAACTGGTAGCCCATGGGCAGGATACGTCACGTGCAGGCCACACCCACCCCAGCTTCGCAAAGGCAAAAAAACATCATGATACATCACGATCCAGCCCATGATGCAATCGAGTTTGACACCGATTATGCTCTAGAGCTACAGTAAGCACATTGCGTCAAATCAGCATTACATACTGATAATTTCTGGTCCAATCCTTGGCACCTCTAGTTAAAAAACTCAGGTAGTTGATGATGGGCAACGTGTGTATGAGCACTGGAAAACCATTGTCACAGTAAACAATACCAGGCAGATACACAGCTTGACTTCATATACAGGAAGGCAACTTTCTCTGTTCCTCGGCAGTTGCTCTGGCACTCCACTCCACTAGTAAGTAGTTGAAGATCTCAGGTCATTCTCAGGAAAAAGTTTCAGGGACTATACAGAATGACAACACACAACTTTGATTCTCCGTGTGGAACAAAACTGATTTTTTTACAAAAATTCTAGGTTACTGTTAGTTCCTTTAATTAGCCTGCTTCAAAGGAAAGGTGGGATAGAAATGAAATAAAATGAATAAATGATTGCAATTATGTATTTGTGTTGAGTATGAAAGATTTAAAAAAAAAAAACCCAGAGAAATCAATGTGATGTAGCAGGATTACACAACTTGGGAACTTTCAGCAAAATAAAAGGGAAGGAAGTCACTTATACTATATGACAGAAGAGAGTAAAGGAACTCAGTGATTCATAAATACATTAAAAAAAATAGTGGAATGCTGCAATTGACCTCTAGAAAAAGGATTTCTGCTCTTTAACTTAACATACAAAGTATACTTCCACCTGGGGGGAAAATCATTGTGGAACACGTCATTTGTCATTCATGTCATTCACAAAGCAATCCACCTAAATATACAAAGAAGGATTTGAGGTTTGCAACAAAGGCATATTTTTCAGTATAGTGATATTTAAAAGCATAAAAGGAAAAAGAAAATTATTTTGGAGAGATTCCAGACTATTATTTCAGCTCATGCTAGAAAGACTGGTTCCAGTCATTCAAAGAAGCAAATAAGTTTACCCAGGACACAATTGTTTGTTTGTTTTTAAAAGAAAGTCCTAGGAGACATTCCAGTATAAATTAGAATGCATAATCTGAATTCTGCTTTAATGTTTTGTTCTTTATTAATATCTTTTTATTACAAAGAAAAGAAATTATTCAACGTTTTAGACATAAAATCTCTGCGATTTTGAATTATTTACCAGCATTATAAAAATCCCGTTTTTACTAATTAGCAATGAACTTATGTTCGTATAAATGGGTGCCAACAGGTTTAAGCACCAAAGTGAAATCAAGCATAAAACATGACTGAAAATCATGTAAAGCTAAATAAATCCAATCAACAAAAAGTTGGGATCTTCAATTCCATTATTTGAAGAATGGCATAAAGTGTAGAAATTTGTAGAGCCACTCTCTCAAAAAGTTAAGTTTGTAAGATTGACAGAGATGTCTAAACATAAAGTGCATGAGCTTAGAAAAAAATAGCTTCTGGGATTTTGCTGGAAAGAGTATGATTTAAAAGAAAATAACGCAACCATTACTCAATGTATTTTGAGACATATGTTTCCCTTTCATATGGACATTGCAGCAAGTTGCTACATGAAATAATAAGTAGTTCCTTTTTAATTAAAAAAGCAATTCATAAATATATGTGCTATGAATACACTAAAAACAAATATTTGATTTAAAGATAAAATAGTTATGCTACTCTGTAAGCAGATACTTTTTTGTAATATATGCAGTTCAGTTGGAACTGAAGATTTTTATTGCTGCTTTGGTAAGCCTCACTGCTTGCTGTCAATTTCAGATGATAGTAATGTAGGGTTACCATATTTGAGTTGCAAAACTCCAGATGACCTCTAGATGGAAACAAAGATAACCTTTCTGTTGCCAAAATTAATGGTCATTTCAATTCTTGCAACCCAGATAAGGAAGTTTTAACAAATGGATTCACAGTATTTCACAATACAGCTGTCAAGTGTCGGAAATCAGGAGTCCAGGCAGTTCAAATGAATATATAGGTTTATTGCAAGCTTAAGCTCTCTACAAGAATCTGAACTACTAATAGTCAAAGCAAATTGGGGGTAGATAAGAGTCAACAGAATTCAAGGTGGGCTGGACTTAGAACTCTTGGTGGGCGCAAAGGGACTCAAGACTGATGACACATTTGACCCCTCCTTCTTCCTTGTGCTCAGCCTGGTCATTTCCTAAAACAGCTTTCCAAATTATTTGTATGGCAGGCTTCAAATGACTTGAGTATATTCTGTGTGATTGTTATATGTAATATGAATAAAGATTCTAGTCAATTAGTATTTAAGTAACTTTTCATCCTTATGTAAAGCAGAGGTTTAAAAAATGATCCTTTTGTGTGTGTGTGTGTGTGCGTGTCTGTGTCTGTGTCTGTGTGTGAACCTTGCAAATGAAAATATTATATATAAATATTATATAAATATATTTATTATATTTATTAAAAAGGGCACAAGCTGGTAATTTGAGCACAAAGAAGAATCCAGGGAGGTGGGTTTTTTTAGCAAAGTTTAAACAACAATGTTCTTAAATGAAACAAGAAAGCTACCAATAGTTAAAGAACAATTCATCAAGCAATAATGTAGGACAGGAAATGGGGTAGAAGAATAACATAAAGAAAGGAGGGGAAAAGATCAGCAAGTAAAGTAGTAAAAGGGAAATCCTTTACGATTTGTCAAATGCTATCCTCCAAGACAGGGATAAATTCAATTGCAAGTACTGGCATCCAATATTTGCTATAAATATTGAATTTTCTTCAAAGAATCTTATTCATCTTCAGCTTTCCTTCGTACTCTGAAGCCAAATTTTCCCATGATTTCCAGATGCTATTTTATTTCCAGCCTTAGCATTCTAGTTGCCAGGAATTAGTGTGACTATTTATTTAAATGCTTGTGGGCAAGGTTCGCATGCCATCACAGAATTAATTTCTATTCCCTTAGCATGTGTAGTTAGATTATAGACGTGGATCACTGTCATTTTGATTTTCTTGCCTTTGACTCAGACTGAGATCTTGCTATCATTTTTTATTGTAACCTAAACAAATATCAATAATGACAGCTACTCCAGTGCCACTCTCATTTTTCTTGTTGGCAGTGGATATATTGTTCCTCTGATGAGAAGTGACCCATTCCAGTCCATTTCAATTGACTGATTCCCAGAAAGTCAATGTTCAATCTTGACATTTTTACTTGGACACCATCAAGTTGCCTTGATTCATGGTTCTGACATTCCACGTAAAGAATATGTAAGAGTGTATATATTTTTGCAGCCCTGAATTTTTCCTTTGGGAAAGTAACATGCTGCAAAGGAGAATTCCGCTCTCAAATATAATCTTTTATTTCCAAGAATGTTTCTGGACCCCAAAGTCCCAAAAATGTCTTAGAAAGTAAAAAAGTAATGAAGAACTGCAGCTCAGATTTTTGTTTGGAAGGGAAAACACAGAAAACCTCTTGAAATGCTACTGATAAATGGGACTAGTCACATTAATACAGCTTTCTTAAAAGCTTTTCTAGTCCACAAAAAAGTATGCTGTAGCAAACCAGTTTCTAAACATGACCTTACTCTTTGTTGCTTTTTGTTGAATCATAGATTCATGTGTTGGTGACTCTGGAAAAACATACAAAAAAATCTAATTTGAAAAACAAGGGACATCATTTATGGGAAGACTACTTATGAATAAATATGCAGTATAACAGGGAAAACTTGTTTCTTTCCAGGAAGCATGTGATAAGAACCAATATAAAAAGGAGCAGGAAGCACTCCATCCATCAATAAAAGATGCAAGACCATCAGAGCACAATAAATATGAGGATCCTTTTGCATCTTGGCATCATAAGCAGGTAATCAGTGGTAGGCAGAAAATAGATCTAGTTCTATGTGATATATCAAGAAGGATTTGTTTCTCAGAGTTTTTAACAATAACAATAAAAATGATTACCTATCACAAACTTATCTAGATATGTTTCAATCAGTTTTCAGTTGGGATTTGGCACCGAGATAGCCTTGGTTACCTTTACTGATGAGCTGTTGTAGAGCCAGTATAGAGGTGATGCATCCATCCTGGTGTTTTTTGATCTTTCAGCAGTTTTTGTCACCACTGACCACAGTATCCTTATGAACCATCTGCAGGGACACCATTTTATGATTATTCTCATCCTTCTTTCATGGTTAGCTCCAGTCAGTGTTAGCAAGCAAGAAAAGGTTGTCCCCTAGACCACTGGTTGTTAAGTGTGAAAAATGGTCATAAGTCACTTTTTTCACTGCCATTGTAACTTTGAACAGTCACTAAATGACTAGTTGTAAGTCAAGGACCAACCTGCACTTAAAAGCCACACACAGATGAACATATGAAAGCAGCCATGGAGTCACATAAAAGGTGATTGCTGCAAGAAGCAATTACCTCAAAAACCAGTTATCACACAGAAACACACAAAATTGTCAGAAATGGTGTAGGGTCTCCTGCTTGAGCAAGGGGTTGGACTAGATGACCTACAAGGTCCCTTCCAAATCTGTTAATGTTTATCTAAGTGGGGACCCTAGTTAGCTAATCTCATGGCAGTAGAATGAACTGGATAGTTTTATAAACAAACAAACAAACAAACAAACAAACAAACAAACAAACAAACTGAATTAGAGAGAGAAATATGTTGCCATGAGATAGAGGGAGGGAGAGCTGACGGAGTGGCTGATTGCACTAACTGAAACTACATTCCACAAATGTTTCTTTTACTGATTGTGTCCTAGGTTACCGGAGTCAGAAGGAGGGGTGTGGGGTTCACAGCCAGCCAACGTGGCTCATTGGATAATGTGTTTTATGACATGTCCAATGAGAAGGGGGGAAACAAGGTCATGAGGGCACACAGCCTACATGGGCTCAGTTCTGACTGCATTGGAGTATTGTCTCCACCCAACCCTCCCCGCAAATAAAACTTAACCAGTGGCATTAGACTTTATAGTGGTACAGATCAGGAGGAGGAGGAGCAACTATAAATAATCTCTCTGAGGGAGATGGGCTGTTAAGAAATGTGAAATATAAATAAATAAAAAATAAATTTTTAAATAAATAAAGAAAGAAAGAAAGAAAGAAAGAAAGAAAGCCAAAAAAAGATGGCGACCGCATGCACAGTGCTGGAAGTCACCTTCTGAGCATGCTCAGAAAAAAAATTAAAAAAAAGATGGCAGCCCCCACGGACCGGCAACCACCGATCCGGTTCAGATGATGTCACTAGCGGGTCGCTACCGGTTCCGGTGAACTGGTCCGAACCGGTAGGAACCCACCCCTGCCACCCACCCACCCACTGGCTGGGCCTGGCCAGAAGTGGCATATCTCCCGTCACGGGCTGGACGCCGACTTTGGAAGGCAAGCGGGTGTGGGAGACTGCCGGGAAGGCCGCCTGGAAGGCCGCCAAGCATGGCAGGGCTGCGGAGAAGGGAGTAGGCTGCTACCTCCCTTCCTGCCACCCCGACATGCTTTCCTGCCTTCCACATGGCCTTCCGCTTGCCTGCCTTCGCAAGCTGGCTACGGGGAAACCGGGAAGGCCGTGTGGAAGGCAGGAAAGCATGTCAGGGCTGCGGGCCGCAGGGAATGGAATAGGGAAGGCAGGCTGGGACGGTGGGGGGGGGGCAGGGACCGCGACTTTGCAGGCTTACCTGGCAGGCAGATCAGGGGCGCAGTGCTTCAGGCAGGCAAGCTGCAGAGCACAGACTGGGCGGGGCAGAGCGAGCGAGCGAGCGGCGACCAGCAGACCGGTTCAGGGGGCGTGGCCAGCCAGCCATCGCTACCGGCTCGGCGAACCACTGGTGGCCACTGCTACCGGTCCGCTCGATCCGGTCCGAACTGCAAGCATTTCACCCCTGAATAGAATGTAACTAACCCTGTCACTACAATATATAAAAATCACTATATGTTTACTGCAATAGCTATTAATATTAATAGGTGTTCATGAAAATTTGAATTCCATGTTGGATCATATTCATAGTGGTAATGTTATATTTTTTTACTTCATAGAATAGACATGGCAGAAGCTTGGATATTCAAGATCGGCCTAAGAGCCCGAAGGATTGTAGAGAACCAAGTGCAACATCTATGTTCCGGAGACACACTGATCCAGCGCAACAAGTACAGGTACTGTACACTCATCTTTTTTTCAGAGAGAGAATTTAGTTTGACAGGTAATACAGCTCAACTTTGATTTTTAAAAAAATAGATCAATTTAATTTTTCTATGTATGTCACTGGAAGAGAAAAATGGCATTAAGCAAAATGGAAAGCTTAGGGGAAGCTCTCAGGAACTTCCAAAATGGCTAAGAAGCAGCAATACTTAATGTGATGGGAGCTATTTAATAATTTAAATATTGAAGTAATTTAAATAATTGATGGGTATGCATTTTAATTATATTATTTTAATTCATTTTAAGTGTAAATAAAGTCAATCTTAGTTATTGTCTTGATCCCACACACTATCTTTTGGTGCAACTCAGCATAGCTCTTAAATATCAAGCACAGCCTTCAACCCAGAAATAGCTGGGCATGTGTATCATGACCTTTGGTTTATAACATAATATGGTACCTCTGAAGACCAATAAGCCTAGAGACAACTCTGTGGTTTCTGTCAAATAACTTTGTTAATTAGAACAAGTGCTCACATAGAGATAGCCCTTGACTTACAGCAGTTCATTTAGTGACCATTTGAAGTTACAACGGCACTGAAAAAAGTGACTTATGACTGTTTTTCACGCTTATGACTGTTGCAGCATCCCCATGGTCATGTGATCAAAATTTGAATGCTTGGCAACTGGTTCATATTTATGATGGTTGCAGTGTTCCAGGATTGTGATTACTTTTTGTGATCTTTTGACAAGCAAAGCCAATGGAGAAGCAAGATTCACTTAAAAACCATGTTACTAACTTAACAACTGTGGCAAGAATGGTTGTAAAATGGGGCAAAACTCACTTAACAAACGTTTCACTTAGCAACAGAAATGTTGTGCTCAATTGTGGTCGTAAGTTGAGGACTACCTATAATCATAAGCAGTCTGATAATAAATCTATCAGTTACTCTCCTTCCCCGTCCAAAAATGATGGAAAACATCATTCTGGCAGCCATGACAGTATGATTGAAGTGCTCTACCTATTTTTTTATGTGTGCTGTGTTTCTTTTACCACAATCTGTGGATCCCTCTGCTGGAATTCTTCGGTAAAGTCTTCTTAGTTTTTATTTTTACAACAAATCTACATATCGGTAGATTTTGTATCCTTAAGTGCCAGTCCACCTTGCTAGGAGAAGCCTTGCAATTGACATACTATAAAGCAAAATGCCAATGTGTTATAATCTTTAGAAGTATCAGAGTGTGGGTATGGATAGGTATAAAGCCAGAAACATAGAAAGCTAAGAAATTAAATGCAGTACTGTTTATTATTATGACAGCCTAGTGTAAAATGTAATTACAACTATTCTAGTGACTAAACGTATATGTACATAGTAACCAAGCATCTATATACTTCCATTAAAGCTATACTAATAGATATAAATTATTGAAACTCTGCTCTTACTGTATACTGTCTTTTCTGAACTGCTATTTTTTCTTTCTCTCCACACTTGTTTAACTACAACATGGCCCAAGAATTTTTTTCTTGCCTAGCCTGACTGTTACTATACCACAATCTGTTGTTTTTCTCCTTAACCCACTCTTTCCCAGCATCAGAATTATACTGCCTCATTCCACCTCAATTTATCTGCTCTGGATTTTTCTATACTTTTTCCTTCAAAATCTACATGCTAGTGTACAGGTAATTCTAAAGTGTTTAGACTTTTTTTCTTTTTCTGTAACTGCCTGTGTTCTCAAAATGACAAGGGCATCCTGGCATAGTCATCAGAAATTAAAGAAATAAGAAATCTGGAACACAAAACAGGCAGCTGGGTATGAAAATAATCTGAGGACCACGGGTTTTTTTTTTAAGGGAAAACATTGAGGGGGTGGAGAAATGAACAATTTATGAGGTGGATAAAGTACAACATCTCTACATTACAAGAAGTAAGGTCATTATGATTTGGTGATAGCAAATTTCACTATAATCTCTAAGATTTGTATTTGTGGCTAATGCATTTCTTTCTCTTTATTGCTAGAGGCCAAAATGGGTCCGGGCCTTGTATGATTTTGAGGCAGCAGAGGGCGATGAGCTAGGATTCTGCACTGGAGACATCATAGAAGTCCTCGACAACTCTGATGAACATTGGTGGAAAGGCTGTTTACATGGAACGCTTGGTCTCTTTCCTGCCAACTATGTGCAGCCAATTAACTAGTAAATTGTCATTGTTTCTGATGGGGGTTTAATAAGAATGTGCCATCATATAAATAGAAGATACTCTTAAAATGTCTGGTTAATGTTCGTAGCTCCACAATCTTAACTACTATTAATTATTGTTCAAACACACCACCTCCTTTGCAGCTCACATGTTCAGGAAGCACTGACCTATGGACAGCTTTGATTGGTTTGAAGCATTATAACAGAAAAGTCCTCTTTGCAGCACTGTCTCAACTCTTAAATTCATTCAGTACTTTTGAAATTTAGAAAGTAGATTAAAATATATAGGTAGTCCTCAACTTACAACCATAACTGAGCCCAAAATTTCTATTGCTAACAAGTCAGTTAAGTGGGTTTTGCCCCATTTTATGACCTTTCTTGCCACAGTCATTAAGTGAATCACTGCAGTTGTTAAGTTAGTAACATGGTGGTTAAGTAAATCTGGTTTCTCCATTGACTTTGCTTGCCAGACGGTCCCAAAAGCTGATCACATAACCCTGGCAACCATTATAAATATGAACCAGTTCCCAAGCGCCTGAATTTTGATCACGTGACTGTGGGGATGCTGCAAGGGTCGTAAATGTGAAAAACAATCATAGGTCCCTTTTTTCAATGCCATTGTAACTTCAAACAGTCACTAAATGAACTGTTGTTAAGTCAAGAACTACCTATATTTAATTGTATATGCAGAATTTTAAGTTTTTTAAAAAGGAAAAAAAAATCCAAGAAAATTATTTAAATAGTATTCAATTTGTTGATCTGTACACCTATCATTTGCATTCAGTTTTCTGGAGAAATTTGATTCAGCCCAGTTGAGAAAAATACAGTGCTCTTTCTATCTTGGTTTGAGTTGTCTTTCTGTACTCTGATTCCCTACTTTTTGTAAATGAAGTAGGAAAGGCATGGTTGTTTTCTAAAGGTACTACTGTTTTAGTGGATATAAATTTCTAGTAAGAAAGCTTGCAAAATTTATCTGATTGTTCTTTCAAATATTGTAAAGTATACGTGCTTATTTCACTGAACAAATGCCTGAGAATATTAACATTTTGCCCTGGAACTGGAGCAAATGTTTCATTTTAGAGTAAATTTCTACTTCCTGATACATGGAAAGAACAAGCAACCAGTTGAAGAATTTGAATTGTGGCCACTATGCTAATAATGCCTCTTACTTAACATCACATAGCTCCATAGCTGATTCACAGGGCAAATCTGCAAAGTAAACATGTCTCAGCTTTATACCTGATAGTAATAACTTCCTTCAAAGAATATTGGAAATGCAATTACAATAAATATGCTATTGGTCGTAAACTATTAATCCAAGGTTTATCCTGTCTCCTCCCAAGTGAAATCAAGCACATATGATAAGAAAAATATTTATGAGTAATATTTACATAAACTGTTCATGTCAATTTTTTTTTTACCATCGTACATTTATTAATTTGTTGTAGTACCTGAACTTCTCCTAGGCTGCTAAGAGATGCTCCAGTAGAAGGTGTATAAAGAATGGAGTACTTTATATAAAAACAGTATACAATAAAAACAAATAATATTTTTAGCAATCAAGATTCCCAAAATATACCGCCCTTGTTCACAGTCTTGTTTGGGTATGATAGCAATAACAATAGCACTTAGACTTATATACCGCTTCATAGTGCTTTACAGCCCTCTCTAAGCGGTTTACAGAGTCAGCATCTTGCCCCCAACAATCTGGGTCCTCATTTTACCCACCTCGGAAGGATGGAAGGCTGAGTCAACCTTGAGCCTGGTGAGATTCGATCTGCCAAACTGCTGGCAGCTGGTGATCAGCAGAAGCCGCCTGCAGTACTGCACTCTAACCACTGCGCAACCATGGCTCTTAAATGATGGTTTTAAATGGGTAGCATGACAGGGCTACATATTCTAATTGTATCACCTATGTTTTCTTAGCCTACTTAGAGTAGGCCATAATCCATCCTACTTAAGGTTTCTTCCTGTCCTCATCTCCTCATGTACGCACAAACATCATTTGAACAGGCCCTGGATTCTGTACTTCTACTACAAATACCAATATGTTGTTGTTTTTTATAAAACCCTTTGTATGCAAGGAAATATATTTACCACTGCTATAGCAAAATCTGGGTGGAACATTTTCTGGTATTGTTGAAACCTTCCACTTCCTCAAAAAGAACTTGGAGTAAACCTTGTAACTCAACTTTACAAAAGCATTATATATGCTTACTTTACTGTAATTCTGATGACTGGTTTAACTGACTTTAAAAATAATTCTGTAGAAATAGATAACTAGTAATCTGTTGTGAATGATAATTGGACTTTCTGAATGATTTATGTCAGCCAAAACATCCTGATTACAAAAAAAAATCATTTTCAAAAATACAAGTACAATATCATCATGGTAAACAATATTTATCAATGCTGACAAACCACTGCCTATTCCTTTCACTGTCAGAGGAGTCTTTAATGTAAGTAAAAGCTTTTTGAAGTGGCCTTATTTGCATGAAACATAAAAGATTCCATTTACGTTAATAGAAGCAGCAACTGGAAAGAACTGTAAATGTACATATCAGCTACTATAGGAAGCAGATAAATAAAGGACTCACAATGAATTTAAATACAAAATATAGAGCCAAAATATTGCATGCATTAAGAAGAAATAATGCTCCAAAATGTTATAAAGGATAATGTGTAAGTTACTGCAAAAGGCAAAAGGCAACTTTCCACTCATTAAAACTTCATAAATAGCCAATTAAAGAAATGTAGAATACCTTGCCTAAATGTCCCACTATATGATAAGGAACATTAGCTCCTGTTCAGCTTCCTTATTGTTTTTTGACTGAATAAATATTTCTAATGCATTCTACCTATAGTATGTCCCATCATCCCCAAACTATTACTGAATATCAATAGTCTGTTCTGCAAGTGAGTGCAAATCCTCATACAAAGATGTATTATATATCCTACTGCAGTTTACAAATACCTATGGACTGAATGTTAATCCTAACCTTAAAGCAGTCTTAGAATATAGAATATATAGAATATAGAATAGAATAACAGAGTAGGAAGGGACCTTGGAGGTCTTCTAGTCCAACCCCCTGCTTAGGCAGGAAACTAGTGCTATCTTCCCCAAACTAGTGCTATCCTGTTATGTTGGGACTAAGACTTCAAGAATTCCCAGCTAAAAAAGCTTTCTGTAACATTAGTTAGGAATTCTGTGACCTGTAAACCCAACATACCTGGGTAACAGTGCTTTATGGCTTTGTTAGGGAGGAAGGCAGGCACTGTCTCAGAAACTTGTCCTTCCCTAGCCTTTTATAGAACTTCAGCCCCTAACACAATGCAAATCCTGCATACAGTGCTCCTGAAGGAGGTGCCGCCCTCCACTTTAAGGATCATTCAGCGCTGGATACCTACCATTATACACAAATCAAGTTCATTCATTATGTTAACCCATAATTTGTTTAACCATGGTGTTAGATAGTGGGTAGAGATGACAGGAGACAGACTTCCAAAGCAGCTCTTTATTTCAGCTCTTGTATCAGCAACCAGCAAAGAGCAGTCTGACAGCTTGCCCTTTTATAGGGAGCTGTCAGACAGACCAGCCAATAGCGTTTGAGCTTTTTCCCGCTCAAACGCTGGACCTGGTTGGAACCATGTAACACAGTTTAAACAGTTAGAACATAACACCCCTCCCCTCCTGGATGGAGCTGTCCAGCATACGTAATCACGCAGGTAGGCGGGGCGTCTTGGAGCCCTACTAGACCTGCGCAATTCAGTTGGTGGTGAGGCAGCGGCCTGTGCGGACAGGTCTGCTGCCGCTCCGGGGCTCGAGCATGGAAGCTCCTGGAAGGTACTGGGTGTGGCCTCCACGGCCGACGGGACCGGTTCGAAGGGAGGACATCGCTGGCTCTCGGCTTCCGTCCAGCATACGCAGGTAGGCGGGGCGTCTTGGAGCCCTACTAGACCTGCGCAATTCAGTTGGTGGTGAGGCAGCGGCCTGTGCGGACAGGTCTGCTGCCGCTCCGGGGCTCGAGCATGGAAGCTCCTGGGCTCCTGGAAGG
>QLTV01004445.1:3434389-3450723 GCA_003457575.1 Thermophis baileyi
CAGCATCCTACAAAGAAAACCACTACAAAAAGTTCTACCATTGGTATTTGGCCGCAGCAAGATTAGCGAAAATATATCCAAATTTAAATTCGAGTTGTTGGAAATGTAAAAAAGAACAGGACACCTTCTTTCACATGTGGTGGTTGTGTCCCGAAGTGAGGAAGTATTGGACAAAAATACATAACTGGTTACAGGAAATAACAGGACTAACAATAGAATTTACTCCGGAACTCTTCTTACTTGGAATATTCAAAAACCAATACAGTAAAAACATTAAATACCTGACTTTACATATTACAACAGCTGCAAGACTTGCGTATGCACAGTGTTGGAAGAACTCCAATTCACCCATTGAAAGTTTAACGATTAAGAAAATTTATGACTGCGCAGAAATGGACAAATTAACAGTAGAACAAAGAGGACAAAAAGACTCAGAGTACTATGATGTATGGGAGAACTGGTACCAATGGATTGACGATAGAAAACGAAAAAAAGAAAACGAAACAAAGACATAGAATATTGTAAATATTGTAAATATTGAACTATATAAATATGAAATCAATGTAAATAAGAAGATGTAGAATTGCTTAACGATCTATTGTGATTTTTAAAATTTGAAAAATCAATAAAGATATTCCAAAAAAAAAAAAAGAAAAAGAAAAAGAAAATAGGGTAGTACAGGTAGTCCTTGACTTATAACAGTTCATTTAGTAACTGTTCGAAGTTACAACGGCAATGAAAAAAGTGACTTATGACCATTTTTCAGGCTTACGACCTTTGCAGCATCCCCATGGTCATGTGATCAAAATTCAGACTCTTGGCAACTGATTCATATTTATGACGGTTGCAGTGTCCCAGGGTCATGTGATCACTTTTTGCGACCTTCTGACAAGCAAAGCCAGATTCACTTAACAACTGTGTTACTAATTTAATGCCTGCAGTGATTCACTTAACAACTGTGGCAAGAAAGGTTGTAAAATGTGGCAAAACTCACTTAACAAATGTCTCACTTAACAACAGAAACTTTGGGCTCAATTGTGGTCATAAGTTGAGGACTACCTGTACAATCTTTTAACAAAAGAGAGATAACTGCAAATCCCTTTCTCAACCTGCCCTTAGTGGAAACTCTCACAAAAGCATAGAGTTTTACATGTTAAGGGACTAGAGAGTCAAATGAGGTTTCCCTGATCTAAACTTTAACATAAACTTCCGTTATCAATGTTTCAGTAGAAATCTGGAGTCCAGAGTTTTTCAGTACAGTGCGCCACACAGTATGTATTAATATTCCAAAGTGAGCTATATTCTCAGTGATATAGGTTTCCTCTTCTGAATTATTAAAGTAGACATACTGAGTTTTTTCCACAAGTACCTGCTATCCCAAGAAGACGGCATCATGTAAAACTGACAAATAAAATAACTTTACCACAACGGTTTAAAAAGACATCTCAGTCACTTCTGACACTAATGCCAAATGCTAATTCTAGATTCTAGAATTTGCATTTCATTCATATCAAAATAACTAATTTGTATTTCAGGGTAAGGAAAATTGAATGACATAGAAGTGGTACCCTTATAGAGATGCATTTTTGCTGCATTCCTAAGAGAGCCATATCTAAACCTGCTATTTTCAAATGTATATTTATTGGATGAAAACAGCTGACTGTAGGCCTTAACAGGAAACAATCATGACAGTAGTTAAAATAAAAATGAAACAAGACAATATATCTGCAGAGCAAAGTTTTAAACATTTCTTACTTATAAAGGCTGCCAGCTTTTCAAATTCACGACTTGCACAGGTTTTTAGGCAGAGAATTCAGAATGAGGAAACAGGCAGCAAATTTTATGCTGGCTTGTACTAAAATTGCATCTTTCCTCAATCAAGTGGTCTTTACGTGTGCTGGGCTACAGCTCTCAGAATGCCAATATACACATTGTGGGAATGGCAGATACAGAGATAAGTTGATTATATGTTAAAGAGGACTGGACAGGAACTGAAAGAAGGGGACACATAGACAGTTATTTTTTTCCATTTATTTCAGACATGAATTCCAAAATGTTTAACGCACACAGTTTTTAAAAGGCACAGGTAGTTCATTTTTGTTCCCTTGGCAAATGTCCTTATTTCTGCAAACTCAAGGGAAACAAGGTAGGCCACAGAACCCTATATCCTGAGGTCATGGGTAAGCCACACACTGGTTCTCTTTATGTTGTAGCTTCTCTACAAAAAAAGAGGAAATTATCTCCCAGTATTCTTTCTTATTTCTCTGACAACCAGAGCAACTTTTAACCTAAGGAAGACAAAAGAGAAAATGTTGAGGAAAGTGTAGTTGACGAACAGTTTAGAAGAGGTAAATCAATATTTCTCAAACTTGGTAACTTTAAGATGTGTGGGTTTCAACTCCCAGAATTCCCCAGCCAACCATGCTTACATTGACATTGACATTTAGATATACAAACATTGAAATACTTGGAAAGTTTGGGGGGGGGGACAAAAAAAAATAAAAATTGTTTAAAAATAATAATAATAATAACACTATCTTTCTTTTTTAAAGTTTTTTATTTTTCATTTTTCTACAAACATATCGTTGTGTGAACAGTGTGGAACCAGAGTTACATTTTAGTACAAATAAAACAATATTCTTCATATTTAATACAATTAACAATCTTATAGTCTTTTAGTAATAATACACATATTTTGTTAAATTATAATCTTTCTTTAATTATTCAATATTTCAATATATTATTTTTATGCCAATCTCCATTTTCTTGATATCACTCCTTTTACTACAAATAGAATACCAGTAATCATATTGTCTTTAACGAACTTATATAATTCTAATAGTTATACACAAATTTTAATTGAATTATAATCTTCCATTGTTCCCCTTTCTAATTTTTAGTTATGCCACTGTTATATTTAGAAAAATATCCCCTTTCTAATCACGTTTTAAAACAAATAAAACAGTATTCATCTTAGTTATGTTTAACAAGTTATATAATTCTAATAGTAATAATACACATTTTGTTAAATTATAATCTTTCATTATTTTGTTCAATAATTCAATATGTTGTTTCCATGCCAATCAAATTCTACATATCCTTCCTTTTACTACAAATAGAATATTAATAATGCTATCTTTCAACCTCTAATCTTTCCATTTAATTCTCTGATTTATTCTATTTAATCAGGTCATCCTTACTAATCCTATATAGTACACATATTGTATTAAAATCTAATCCCCTTACTCCATCCTGACAACAATCACCATATTATTTAAACATACATATTAAATACATCTTTCAACCTCTAATCTTCCGTCTATTTATTACTTTTATAATATGTGTATCTTCATTTCTGCTTCTATTCTAACCTTTAATCAGGCCCCCATTATATTAAAGAAAGAAGGGGGGAACAAGAATTAACATTTCCTTTCTATCCATTATCTCTTGCCCAGTTTTAATATTTCAATTCTTAATTTGTTATTTGGCATACCTCCCATACTCCTCTCTTGGATCTACCTCTGCATTTTTACTGTTTAGTCTAAGTATTCCTCCCATCTCTAGCCTCTTATTCTGCCAAGCCTTCAGGGTATCTGCCCAAACCCCTATCTCTTTTTCAATGGTATCTTCCCATTCCATTTTTAAACCTCTTAAGATACTTTTCCCCTGATTTGTTTCATTAATCATTATGGTCTTTATTATCTTCTCTTCTTGTTCTGCTTGTTGATTTATCTGTTCTGTCTTTTCCTCCATTCTTTCCATTGTCACCTCCCTCTCCTGGGCATCTTGGTCTTTATTCATTGTCCCTTGTAGAATATTTTCTATTTTCCCATCTATGCTTTGTATTAAATTGTTTATCTCCCTAAAGTTCTTTGTCATAGAGTCCTTAACGCTTTTGAAAATCAACAATATTTATTTTGAACTTCCACTCATTTCCCCCATATGGAGCATCTTGTCTTATTTTAATAAGGTCCACTTTTACGCAATAGTTCAACAACCATATGTTCAGACCTAATGTTGCTCCTCAAAGAATACTATAGTCACAGTTCTTTTATATCCCAGGGTTATTCAATCAGACGTTCAGGTAGTCCAGGAAACTCTCCAAATATCTCCTTATGTCCCCTCTATAAGTTTGATAGCATTCAAAAATTGCTTTACTTAGGTATCTTCCTTGTTCTCACCGTTGAACCTCCCATAGTCATAAGGTAGATAAGTATAGAACAGTAAATATCACCACAGTTCTCCAAATAAATGTTGTTTATTTTTCTAATCAAAAATTTTCCCAGGGTTGTAGAGTATGGTATGGTATAGCACAGTAGATGGTGCTCTCAGCTTAGGTTTCAGCGTTACCTTAGTTCTGACAGCTATTAAATCCAATTTAAATTCGATTTATAAAAACAAAGTCAATTATTAAAGTAAATAGATCCAGCATTGTGAAATGCCTTTCCAAAATAACGCCTACCCAATTTAGCCATCCAATTTTCTGTGCTTTGAAATTTTTAACTTTTCTTCTCTTAGTTCTTTTTTTTCAGGTCTGTAGTTTTTCTCTATGTGATTATTCACCGATTTAATAAATAGTTAAGAGTCTCTTTCAGATTTTTTCCCTCTTTTCTTTTTAAGGTTAGATTTTGAGTAAAAAAGGAATCTTCTCACCCAGTTCCATTCACTGTTCATTTACACCACTCCTGCGCTTTCTTTGTTGCCTTGGCTGTCCCAGCTTCACGGCAGCCATTTTTGGCTGCCTTTTCTCCTCTTCGTGAAGAAGAGGGAAAAGAACCCTGGATCAAGCAGGAGAGATTGCGGCTCTCTGCGACCTGCAGGGCGCCCTTCTTTTCTTCACCACCCCTCCAGGGTGGCTTTAGCTCCTTTCGGAGCCCTCTAACGTGGAGAACTCGGTGCGGGAGCGTGGAGACCCGCTCCTCACGTCCGATATCGCCTCAATGTCAGCCAGAAGTCCTGAATAAAAATAATATTGTTGGGATTTAAAATAATAGTTTAATGCAGTAGATTGCCTGTGCCTAAGACCTGCATCCTAAAACCAGCAGTGAGAGAGAGAGAGGGAGGGAGGGAGGTGAAAAACAGCTGTGTTCTCAACAGCAGTACAGAGATGACCACTTCCTCTTTCACTTCCTACAATACATCAAAGTGACAGTTTAAGAAAAGATAACAGTCAGCAGTTATCTTGTCCATTTCATTATGCACTCTTTGGTGCATTTGTGAGTGTGTGTGTGTGAGAGAGAGAGAAGGGAAGAATGGGGAAAGGGAGAGGGAGAGGGAGAGAGAGAGGGGGGAGAAGGGGAGAGAGAGAGAGAGAGAGATGGATTAAGAATTGGAGGAGATGCAAAAATACCCAAAAATCAAATGTGCTGCACAGAGTAGAACTAACAACAAATCTTCAGCATTCTTCAATCAATCAATCTTTCAGTCACAGTATCATGGGGAGGAAGGGACCTTGGAGGTCTTCTAGCCCAACCTGCTGCTCAAGGCAGGAGTCTCACACCATCCCAGTCAAATGGTTGTCCAATCTATTTCAAAATTCAATTTTTTTTACTACCGGTTCTGTGGATGTGGCTTGGTGGGCATGGTGTGGCTTGGTGGGCATGGCATGGCTTGGTGGGCATGGCAGGGGAAGGATACTGTAAAATCTCCATTCCCACCCCACTCCAGGGGAAGGATACTGCAAAATCTCCATTCCCTCCCCACTCCAGAGGAAGGTTACTGCAAAATCCCCATTTCCTCCCAATCAGCTGGGACTCAGGAGGCAGAGAATAGATGGGGGCGGGGCCAGTCAGAGGTGGTATTTACCGGTTCTCCTAACTATTCAAAATTTCCGCTACCGGTTCTCCAGAACTGGTCAGAACCTGCTGAAACCCACCTCTGGTTATGAAGCACCCACAACCGCAGAAGGCAATCTTCACACAACTAAATAAATGTTCTCTGCCAATTTTACCTTATTGCTTCCCCTTTCTCGGTTTTAGATCTGATTCCTCAAACTCAGCCTACAACATCTTTTTCTTTCTGCTTCCCTCAAACTCACTCAGAAAAAGCAACTCTTAACTTCTTTTCTCCAGAAACCCCCAGCAAATGGCTGGGCTTTGAGAAAACTGTCTTAAAAGATCACCAGTAAACTACTCAGAAATAAGAGTTCCTTTAATGAATTTCACCATATCACAAGAGAAAGCAGCAAAACTAGAGATGTGAAGGCCCGGAAAAAAACCGGAAAAATTCGAAAAAAAAACTTTTTTTCCCTGTTTTTTTTCCTGAAGGCTTTTTTGTTTTTTTCCAAAAAATTGGAAAAATTTAAAAAAGAAAAAAAACATTGTGGAAAATATTTTATTTTAATATGATTGATAAAATATTTTAAGAGAGGGTGTTTAAATATTTTACAAATTATTTTTAAAAAAAGCATTTTTTTCAATTTTTCCAAAAATTTCCATTTCCCCCCCCCAAAAAATGGAAAAAAACCGGGTTTTTTTCCGAGCTTCAAAATTTCCGGAAATTTTACATCTCTAAGCAAAACCCAACTTACTGCAACAACCCAATACATGCAAACATATCAAATAGATGACAGTCACAAATTGGATTGTTTATTTAAACAATGGTAAAGAACGCTTTTATAACAAAGCTTTCAAGAAAATATTAAAATAATTATAAAAACAAAACTAAAATTTTATTAAATACTTGTGAGCAATTAAGACTGAGGTACTGTCTTTAATAAATTAACTGAAATGCATGATTTCCCTCATTTATAGCCTTAATTCAGCATGGTAAATATTAGCAATTGCACTTGAATTACTACTGACACATTATTTCCCTTCTGGAAGAAATAAATATAGCCTTCCACAAAACCTAGTGAACCAAAAATCAAAACTAGGAGAGGTTCTAAATTACACTGAATGCACATTGCATAATATGCATTGTATAAATAATAATTTACATAGCAGTCTTTTTGACAAATTGTAAATCAGTGCAATAAATTGCATCCATCAAATTCATTTACTGCCTCATTAATATTTTCACTCCTAATTCATCTACTTCAGTATCTTTTATTCCTCAAGCCTGTGAGAACAGCATGTAAACTGCTAATAGCCTGGCATAACCAAACTTTTCCTAAGTTTTTTCTTTTCATCTTCATCTTTCCCAAATTATTAATACCTAAAAAATGAATGTAACAAACATGTTTAATCTCATACGATACTATCCCACTATAATATTTTATACTGTTGTTAGAAATGCTTTAACTATAGAAGGCAATTTGTCCAACCTTTAGTGAAATGTTTTGCCATTACAATTACAAATCCCTTGGGTGTGTAGGGATATCAAGTGAATATTATGTTAACCACAACACTGTTTTATCAGGCAGATGTGGTCAGGGTGCAAGTTGTTTCCTTAGATGCCAAAATGAATCTTACACAGGCTTGCTTCACACATCAAAGTAAACTATGCCTATGTTTGGCATAGTTTACTGAGCAAGGCACAGTTGTCTGAATTCACACCGTAGTTTATAAACCATCACCAGTGGCCTCATTAAAGATAACCTTAATAATAAAGAAAAATATATATTAAAAAAAATAAAAAATAAAAAAAGATAACCTTAGAAATCAAGTGGCATGCATTCTGGTCTATAATGACATTATAGAGACAGACTACAAAAATCAGTCTTGAATGTTTAAATCCTTAAAAGACCATAAGATTTAAATCATCTATGTATTACCGGTAGTATTCAGTGGAGTTTGGTGGTGATGAGGATATGTATTCTTAACTTCTGATACAGCTAATGCTCCTCCACATCCCTCTCCCAAGTTTATTTGGCTTTTTCAAATTGAAACAATATAAGTCTTTTAATTGAAAAAACAGATTCCTTTTTAAATAAATTATGTGTTCCCTTTCTTGTCAGTTTCCGTACTTTTATTAAATAAGCTGCAACGTTTTATAGCAGCGTTTTTCAAGAAATTTTTGTGACTGGGGGATTCTGGGAGTTGAAGTTCACAGAAGTTTAAAGTTGCCGAGGTTGAGCAATACTGACTTAAGAGTAATCTGCCTGCTCAAGTTTTAAGTTTGTTCTTGGAACAAATAGCTTCGCATGAGAGAGGAGAACAGCAGTAATGTGACAGCCTTTACTGACTTGGCAGATTCGAGAACAAGTTACGTAGGCCGAGTCAGTCTTCACCTTTCAAGGTATGGGGAGGCGGTTTACGAAAGCTCCTCCCGCCCTGCCCGGATCTCGGTACCGTTGGCAGGCTGCAACTCCACAGTGAGTGAATCGCGCCGACGTGGAGCATGGCGGAGTCGCAGATTCTTTGCCTTGAGGATACTCATGTGAACGAACGGGTCAGTGAACATAATCCGCGATATTACTACAGCGAGGAGCAACGGCGGGCACTGGAGGTCCTCGTGGCCGACGGGGAGAAAGCGTTTAAGTCGCAGCTGAAGACAGAGCAGCTGCCTGACTTCCTTTCCAGCAGAGAGTTAGAGGTCTTGCGGGACGGCTGGCGTGCTTACGATGCCCACCTGGAGACTGGCAAAACGGTCACCGGACCTTCGGGAAAACCCCTTTCGCTGTCTTACTGGCCCGAACGCTCCGACACGGAGATCCCTCCGCTGGACATGGGGTGGACTCATAACTATTTCTACCGGGGAGCCACGCGTCTGGCTCTGTACACGCACCCGCGCAAGGAAGACAAGGCGCCTCACGTCAAGCAAGTGGTGCGTGAAACGATCCAGCAAGCGAAGAAGGTGGGTAGTTCGCCTTTGCGCCTTTCAGATCTGAGGGCAGCCAGCTCCCCAGCCAGCCAGCCAGCCAGCCAGGGCCAGCGAAGTCCTCTGCCTTCTGACCTACCTCGACGTAAGAGCTAACTTGCCCCATAATTCCTCCAACTTGAGCGAGGGATCTCTTCCTTTCCTTCACCGACGCGGACGTTACCTCTCAAAAAGGTAGCGTTTGCACCTCGCCAGGAATCGAAATCTTGTTTAATCGGTTTCAGCGTGTTGTGAAACCTGCCGCTGTAATTTATTCGGTAAATTATATACAGTAGCTGCATAAACTATGGTGTAAGCGGGTCTGTGCAACAAGCATACTGGGTCATCTATAGAAAGTTTTATTTAGATTGACAAAATCAGTTGAATGAATGTTGTTCCAGGCCCTAAACATTTCATGTCCACTAAAGTCCCTTCTCTAATAAACCAGCATTTTATCTTTTTTCTGCTTAAAGCTAACAAAGGTTCTGTTTATTTTAAAGAAAGATTGTTTAATTTGCCTCTGGAAGGAGCTTAACTTAAGGATATATAGAATCTTACGAAAAACCAACTCTACAGAACAAGCCCTAACATGTTCTTTGAAGTGATCTATGTTTTTTAATTTTCAACAGCAAATTTTTCATTATTCCATGCAAATTTCTCTGACTCAATATACACAGATCCTAAATTTACCTTTTAAAAAGTCAGGTGAACTATTTTAATTATTACAAAGTGCAACCATTTTCCTTATGTATTCAACCAAATTGAAATAAATGTTAATGACATTAAGAATTCATAGATTGTGTCAATATTTTTAAAATTATTAAACCACACTTTCATCTCTTTCTTCTGAAAGCTCATGTTTTATATATTGCCCAAAATAATTTTACAAGATAGAAAAGATACCTTCCAAGAACATTTGAATGGGATTTATCCTACCAAGGGAGAGTATCTGGTTGATCTTGTCTGGGCTAAGGAAATAATTAGGGTCAGACATTAGTAAATACTTAAGAGACTTCTGGAAGAAGATAAAAGTTCTCCTTGAATCTAGTACTCCAGTATTTTACCATTATCACTTTTAGGATTTGAGGGCAAGATCTTGGCAATGTTTTAGTTAGAGCAACAAATCAAAATGTCACAAATATTAAAACTGCTTTTAAGTTCATTAAGCTGCTTATTAACAAAGCAATGTTTATGTAGAAACTGTGAAGTCTTTAATAAATAGAGTTTCTAAAGGGATTGTGGGTTAGGCAATACCAGGTGTTATAGAAGTAGCAAGGACTGTGCATATCGCATCCACAAACTAGCCTAATGTATTTTGAGAACCTGGCAGTTAATATACACTCAGTAGTTGGGTTGCTGGTTATCAGTAGTCAGGAAAAGCTACTGGAGTTTATGTTGAATGGAGTAACACTTAGAAATTTAAATACTCATATCTTGAATATGTGTTCAGGAAGTCCTGGGAAACCAGTTACCTTTTACAATTCTCACCTTCCTTTACTATTAGCCATGTGAGCTGGAGCTGCTATGAATATAGTCCAGCAACATTTGAAGGATCAAAATATGCCTAATCTTTATTCTAGAGCAGGGATGTCAAACTCACATCATCACAGCGGCGTCACGTGACGTATCGGGACTTCCCCCCCTTCGCTAAACTGGGCATGGCTAGTGCATGACGCATCTGGCCCATGGGCCGGGAGTTTGACAACCCTGTTCTAGAGGAAAGGGATGTCTTCTTTAAAAGATATATGACAACTTTAGGAATATTTTGCAGACTAATCCAGCCCTTGCTGGATTTTTTGTAAGTAGCTGTCCTAGATGATTTGTTCTTTAGAACTATTTAAAACAATATAATACGTAGATCCTGAAATCTTAAGGTGAGGGGTTTTTTTTAAGAATTCAATTTTAATTCTTTTTCTACTTGGAAACCGCTTCTGGACTTTGTGCTTGAGGTGGAAAAAAATGAAACTTTGATTTTGGGTTTTACCGATTAGATAGGCTTGTTGTTATATAAATGGCTAGTTTATATTATTATGTAAAAATAAAAAGTTGAAGTTTGATGCTATTATTCTACTGCACCAAAGGGAGTCAGAAGTCATTGCCTTTTCTTTCTTTTTTCCCTTTGCCCTACACTTTTCCCTTCCCTCCCCCTCTTATTTTCCTACTATTTTCTTTTGTATTTTTGTATTTTAAATTATAAACTAATAAATAAACAAAATATGCAAAAAGAATCTAAATAAGAATTTAGTTTTAATTCTTATGAATTCATTTTAAGTCAGTTGATTGGCATTATATTAACACATTAAAAGGAGATTAGAAGTACTACCGGTATGTCTGAGATTAGTAATGATAACAAATGACTGTGGGGTTTGGGTCCTCTGGCTTTTACATTGGAAGTTTTCCATCTTTGATTCTGAGGAGATTGTGCTCCCCACTCAGAGCCAGTGTGCAATTTCTGTATTCACCTTTTCTGCTTGAAGAACAAATGGCAGCGGTAGCCAGAAGGGCCTATGCACAGCTTCATCCTATGCACCGGTTGTGCCTGTCTCTGAATCAGAAGGCTCTGCTTGCTTTCACTTTTACTATCACTTTCCAATTGCATTACTGTAATGCACTTTACATGGGACTGCCCTAGAGGACAGAAGCCATAATTTCTCCAGAATGCATTGCCAGACGTAGTTATGCTCACACCCTGGTACAATAGCAACACTGTTTTGTGAGCTATACTGGTTCCCAATAGATTCTGAGGTCAATTCAAAGTGGTGGTTAACATTTTCACAATCCATTCCTCCACTGATGGAAAAGCAGGATCTGTTGTACCTGATGGCATTTGCCTATCCCACATGCTGTACTAGAATGGGCGTGTCTCAGTTCTCTTCCCTAAGGCAATATCATGTGGCAGGACCCAGGAGGCATGCCTTTGGTTGCTGTACCTGTCTTGTGGTCGCTCTCTCCCTCTCCCTCTCCCTCTCCCTCTCCCCCTCCCTCCCTCCCTCCCTCTCTCATCTTGGTCATTTTCCTAAGCATTGGAGTCAAATTGATTTGAGTTTACACTTGGAGGGGCATAAGTAGAAATGAGGGTTCCAACCGCCTATTAAATTTTGTTAATATTTTAAACTGCTTTTGGGGCGAGGTTCTTTTTTGATTGTATATTGCCAAGAGTTGCAAGTTGGATAATGCTATAAAGTTACTAAATAAATATTACCTACCTTTTGAACCTGCTCTTCTTTAAGCTCACATGCACACAACTGCTTTATTGTGCTCTCCTGCCCCATAGTCAGGAGGGATTTAATTAATTCATTAATTAACAAATGTATATACTGTAGCTGTCCACCTCACTGAATGTGACTCTGGGAGGTATACAACTAACAGTTAAAATAATCTCACAACCATTAAAGCAAAAAAGAATAAAAGCAAGATTGCAGAAGAACATTATGCTGCCCCATATTTTGCTGTCCCCATGGTGCACTTTCACTGCACATCCAGAAGAGATCCATGCTATAATTCTGTCTAGATAGTTTTAGCCTGCAACATTAAAAACGCTGTGATTAGTGATTTCCTCAACTAAAATCTCAGATTTGCCAACCATCCACTATATTAAAAGTTTCCTCTAATTACTATGCATAGTATTCTTACTTCATGCAGTGTTTTTTCTTCTTTCCTATCATACCATTTACTGATCAAACTTTTTTTAAAAAAATAGTCTCTGGAATTGTGGGTTGATTGAGTGTTCCCTGTTAACCACCAGGTTGCATCAAAGTTGTATGTGTTTTTTTATCTCTTGCTGGCATGTGGTAGTAATTTGGCTTTGTGCAGCCAATGTGCAACTGCTAAATAAGTGTTAATGAAGACCTGAAGTTGGAAAAACATGTTCAATTGCAAGTACTGATATGATCTGTAAGCTTCCTGTGAACTTTTAGTTTTATGGTTTATGGTTTTATAGATATTGGATTTCATTGTTGTGAAGCGCCCTATAATGGAATGTGAGAAATACTTTAGGAGATTGGGCAAAGAGGCGTTGCTAAGGGAAATGTTCAATAAGAGATAGCATAACCCACAGGTAGATGGTGGCCAGGGCAAGAGGCTCAGTAGATACTCTCCTTAGTTTCTTGGGTGATAAAGGAGATGGGACAGGAGAATTGACTCTCAGACTTGCAAGATCCTATCAGAATAGCATTACACTAAAGTAGAATTAGCGTATCTGGTTGTGATAGACTGATAGTTGCATGCCATTCAGGGCCACCCTGTTCAGAACTAAATATAAAAGTCTCCATGCATGGGGAGGGGCAGCAAAATCCACAGCCACTTGGTACTGCCAGAATTGAGTTAAACCTATTCTTCTCCATGTATACCCTCACAGTTCCCAGACACTATAAAAGAAATGTGGTGGCATCACTTTCCAATCTGGAGCAGAGATGTATGGTTGGGTTTTATAAGCATGCTGATGATACTTTACCGTGTATCAACCACACCCAGGACTTCATGTACATGTTAATAGGAAGCAGGGAGAGTATTGAGCTTTGAAGAACCGCACATAGCTGGCATCTTGGACTTGATGTCTACCACCACCACCACCCCCCGCCATCAACATGATTGGGAACTGGTTTTGGAGAAGGAAGGAGATTCATTGCAACACTGGGCCTTCCATTCTCAATCCCCTAAACTGGTCTAGTAGATTCCACGTCTGATGGTTTTAAAAGCCAGTGAGAAATTGAGGACACTACTCCCATCTCATAATTACCATCAGTCTAATTACAAAAGACAATTTGCAATATCATAATTCTCATCCCCCAGTGACGCAATACCTTTACATGGTTGTGGGGCTTGTGTGCTCTGAGGAAAATGAGAGCTATGCCAGTGATTCAACCATACTGGACAGGTCTCATCACAGGAGTCAGATAAAATTACAGAAATCCATACCGACTCGGTTGTTGCCGGGGTTCAGAAGGACCGCGCTAGAAGAGGATATTTGAAACAAGTTCTGGAAAGAACATCCTCTAGAATCAGAAATAACAGAACAAAGGCTAGCAGATCAACATTGATTTATAATATGAAATAAAGTATTCACGGAAACAGAATTGGATGAACTGCAAAGGTCTACCCAGGGCAGAGAAATCAAAGCCTTGCCAGAAGTAACTCAGACCGCAGAGACAAACCAGGGGGAGTTGGCAGTAGAGGAATTCAGTAGAGGTATGGAATAGTTTTCATTTGGAAACCAGACAACCTCTCCTCTGCCTCAAAAATAACAAAGCCCTCTAACTAAAGAAATGAAAGAATTGAAACAAAAATTAGCCGAACATATAAAACCACCAAAATTTTAGAATAAGGCTGCCTGTGTTGAAGCTTGTTCCAAAGAAACAGCACAAGCATTAAAAGGTGCCAACACTGCAATATCAAATATAAGGACCAGGAAACAAACCAATTAATGTACAGCACAGCTGCAGTTATAACTGAATACCTGGGATGCAAAAGCAACAAAGAAGAAAAAAAGCTGGACAACGCACCACCAAAATGGAAAATAGGATGAAAGAAAAGAAGCTGAAGAACAAGACCAAAGAATACCTAATCAAGAAATACCACTTGGAAACAAAGAAGGTCAAGGAAGCACTGGAAATAATAAGCAGCAAATGACAGCTGTAGCCAAGAAGATCAGCAGATATGAAGCTTGAATTGCAAATTATAGGCAGAACCTCCAATTTTAGTCAAATCAGAAGCATTTCTACCAATTCATCAATGGAGAAACTGCAGTGAATCAGTTAGTACCTGACAAGGAAGAAACAGAGTTCTGAGCACAGATATGGGATAACCCAAAACAATACAACAAGGATGCAGCTTGGTTAAAGGAGGTGGATAAGAATAAAAAAGGGCAGCTATTCTTCAACATGCATATTAATTTCTGGATGAAAAAGTAGGGAAATGCTTATCACATCTTTGGATGACACAAAACTAGATGTGTTACTTTAGAAGAAAGAAAGTTTAAAACAATTTTGATAGATTACTAGGCTGAAAATAACAAAATGAAATTTAATACTTATATAGCTCAGAGGAAAACTAAATAAAATGTACTGGTATAATGTGCAGTAAAGTGCTTTTTTATAATATATGTGAAAATGTTTGTATAAATATACTAGGTAGCAAACTATATGAGGAGCAGTATGGCATAGCTCCTAAAATAGCAGATGCAAATTTAAGCAGCATTAATAGAATCATAATTACTAAATCATAGGAAATAATAGTTTTGCAGTATTCCACATTGGTCAAACCCTACATGAATCAGAAAGATCGAGAAGCTGGAACTTTTAATTCTCTCATTTCATCTACTCCTAGATCCCTTTTTTTACCATGCTCTCTAGCTTCCTCTCCCCTCTTTCTCTTTTGTTGTTTTGCCTTATTCTTATCTTTTCTAGCTCCTTCTTCTTTCCCCCTTCTGCCTTTCTTTTCCTCCCACTTTGTTATCATCTCTTTATTATTTTTTCTTTCTTGTTGCTTGTTATCCAGTTCCGCTATTTTTTCCACCTTTCCAGGATTCTCCGTATTTTCCTCATGCGTCTGGCTTGCGTCTATTATTCTTTGTATTATATTCTCCAACTTTAGTTCTATACGATCCATATCGCCAAGTAGTTCCTTCATCTCCATCCGTTGATTTTTTAAAATGTCCTTAATATCCTGATTTATCTGTTCCATGCCTTTTATTCCACTTGTTCTTCTTTTTACAGTCCAACCAAGTTTAAAGATATTTAAAGAAAGACTCCGGGGATTGTACCACCCTTTCTTTCTTCTTTTAGTTTTTCAATTATATTATCCAAAAGAAATAAAATTTCCGAGCATCTTTTCTTTTTAAAATGGCGCTCCTGCTTCCGTACTCTGTTTCTCTTCGTTATTCCTGTAATCCAATTTTATAATCCAAATTTGGTTCTTTTTGGTTCTATGTTTATTATTCCAATATATATGATGAGTAAGTAATGATTGTTTGATTATAATAAAGTAGAGACAAATCCCAATTCGAATTTCCGTGCTTTTAAGAAAATATCTTTCCAAAGCCACGTCTTCTTTTAGAAATTCCAACAAAAAGTTTTTTTCCTCCCTCTTTAAAAAACGTTCTCTTCACACCCTTTTACTGTGATTGTTCCGCTGCTAGCACTTAGCTTCCATATTCTTCTCCCTCTTATTTCTTGGGGTTATTATTTATTTTTTTTAAAAAAATTTGCCCAGATCACAAGCCACTCACTTTTCCTTTTCTCCTCCTGCTCCATCTTATGTTTTCTGGTTTTCTTTCGGCTTCAAGGTAGCCATGTTTGCTGCCGCTGCTCCACGCCGTCGGCTGAGGGGGCTTTCCAGCTCAGGGAGGGGGGATGCGACACCCCTCTACCTTCCTGGCGGTCCCCCTTTGCTTCACCCTCTCTTCGGGGGGGTTATGGTCCCAATCTGGATCCTTGGGCGTGGAGAGTTTGAAGCTGGCCGCAGAGCTTGTGGTCCCAGCTCCGATCTCGACAAAAGCAAAACGGGAAATATGTGGGAGACAACCAAAAAAAAAGGAGATGAAAAATATGGAGGAGGGGGAAAGACAAGAGATAAAAGAGGACAGAGAGAAAAAGAAT
>QLTV01004445.1:3450983-3481340 GCA_003457575.1 Thermophis baileyi
TGTTTAAATGATAAAATTAGTTTGTATTAAAGAGTAAGAATGATATGGAAAGAGGAAAAAGAGACAAAAACCATTTTGTCAATACTGTTTAAAAGAAAAAAAGAGGTGAAGTAATATAGTGGATATTAGATAATATACAGATATATAAAATAATAATATTAGAATTGTACAAAGTAAAAAATAACTATGAATTGTGATAGATAAAAGGAAATAGAATACAAGGGAAAAGGGGAAGACCATGACTTACTACTACAATAAAAGGAGAAGAAAAAGGAAGAGAGGGAAAAAAAAGGGGGAATTAAAATAGGGACAATATAAGAGGGGGGAAAAGAGTAAAAGATAGATATTAAGATGATAAGCAAGATGATAGAAGTACTAAAAGGCTTAGAAATGGAAGTATGATAATAGAAGTGATATGTTACAATCAAAATGAAAAGGAATTGTAATTACTAAGAAAAATGTTAAGATTATGTGTATGGATGTGCTAACCCAGAAAACAAACATTCACAACATGAGATGTATAAAGATGAAAAAATAAATAAAAAACTTATTAAAAAAAAAGAGAGAAGCTGGAACGTGTGCAGAGAAAGGAAATAAGAACAATTGTGTAACTGGAAACAAAGCCTAAGGATTGAATGAGGTAACCAAGTTCAGTATATTCAGCCTTGAGAAAAGACTAAGAAAAAAAAATCCACACCTAAAAGCGTGGCAGAGAGAAAAATATCAAAATCTGTTTCCTATTATCCGAGAATGCAAAACACAGAATAATGAACTACAGAACTAATAAACTACAGAAAGGAATTTGATTGACCAATAAGAGCAGTTTGACAGTGGAGTTAATTACTGAGGAAAATAATGAGAATCTCTTTGTTGAATATATTGAATTAAAGACTGGATAGCCATCTGACAAGGATGCTTTAATTTGGATTCCTGCACCAAACAGTGAATTAACTTGGTTATTAAACCCCCCTGAAAATAATGCTAGTGCTTATTTTGGAGCCCAAAAGAAAATAAGACCAGGTCTTATTTTTGGAGAAACACGGTAGGCCAGTGCTGGAGGCAGGATCTGGGAGTTGAAGTCCAACATCTTATAATTGCTAAGATTGAGAAACGCAATACTAAAGATTGAACCTGCCATCTTCTGCATACAAAACATGTTCTCTACCATTATTACCTAACCTGTACTGTTTTATCTGAGGCCAAATAAGAGACAAAATGACTATTTTTTAAATATATGAAGTATATTTTAAAAAATTATAATCACTGTTAGATGAAGAAGTATGCTGTTGATATATTGGTGAATGGAAAAAGGGATCTTCCCAAATATAGCTTAAATTGTTCTAAGGAATGGGATGAGGTGGGGTTGGTGTGCACTGTATTGCAAAGAGATTGAAACATATTATTTTGGTGTTCTTTAGATAGTACAGAACAATCCATGCAAGCCCCAGGATGACTCTTAACAAGAATAAACTGGTTTCTACAGGCAGGAAGACTTATGCTATGAAGTGATGGGTTCTTGAATAAGTTAAAGCATTTGTTTCTCATTCACGGAGTGTGGATATATATGATATGACATGCCTACATCAGTACCTTTTTTCAACATTACTTTTTAAAGTAAATGTGTGTTCTCTTCTTGTGCATGTTCAGATAATTGCAATAGTCATGGATCAGTTCACTGACAGGGACATCTTCCGAGATATAGTAGATGCAGCATACAAACGTCGGATCCCAGTCTATATGATCTTAGATGAAGAGGGCTCCATACTCTTCCTGGAGATGTGCAAATGCATGGACCTAAATGATTTCCATATCAGGGTAAGGGTATATTTACTGTGCAATAATTAATATAATTCATGCCTGATTAATACTGTAACATATTGTTCATGTTTATCTAGGACAGATTCAAGAACCATGGCCTTGACAGAGGTTTGAATCTTCCATAAAATTTTATAGATGCCGTGATTACCAAATATAAATACAGATAAATACAACAGACAACTTATTTTTAAAATCACAATTCAACCAAATCTATTGTATAGTACCGTGTTTCCCCGAAAATAAGACCCTGTCTTATATTTTTTTGAACCCTGAAATAAGCGCTTGGCCTTATTGCCATGCACTCAAAAGCCTGATTGGGCTTATTATCAGGGGATGTCTTATTTTGGGAGAAACAGGGTACCTATTTTTTTTAAAAAAATCTCACTTTGACTTTTAAATTTCCTCCTTTTGCCATCTCTATTTTCCCTTCATTTTTTTCTCTCATCCTTTTCCTTTACTAAAAGAAAAAGGAAATTGTGATAGTGACAATGATGTGATCTATAATATTTCAGTGTGTAATGTATTTATAGGCCAACCACAAGGTGAAAACAAATATAGAGGGAAAATATTAATTCTTTTGAAATCAAAGTTATTTCAAATTTCAGGACAAAGCAAATACACTGTTTTATTGATTTGTGGGAATTCACAGCTGATTACAGTTAATGAAAGATTAGCTGTGATTTTAATTGCAAAAATCATTATCAGTTTTTCTTTGCCCTATTAAGTTAAATAAAAAGAAAATTAAATACATTTTTAAAATGTCAGAGTGGGATTTGTAAGCATCCAAATTGTTCTTTCACATCAACATTTGATATGATAACTTTCAAGTATCAGTTGTATCAACTTTCATGTTAACAGCATTTCATAAATGCTACAAGTCAAGAAAGTTTCTGCAGTTAAGTAATATTTAAACAGTTTGCTTTTTTGTCATGTTTCATCAGAGAGAAAAAATATTGCCCATGCAAAAGTCCAAAATAACCTTGATGATAGTGAGAAAGTCTTAAAGCATCTTGTCTAAGGAGAGTTTGAAAGAAATAATTATTTCAGAAACCTTCTGAAATAATCTGTTTGATTATAAATCATTCGTTCTAAATTTCTGCTTCATCTTGCCCAGTCTCCAATAATTCATAGAATTTTATGCTGAAAAATCCTATAATTTGTTAAGAGAGAACACAGGTTTAATTGCTGATATATCATGTTAAAGATTTTATTCAGAAGGAAAATTTTGGGTAGAAGTGATGGATAGCTGGTCCCTGTGGGAGCAAACCTACTTGAATTCAGGAAGGGGTGGAAGTTGTAAACCATCTTGTAGGTAGTTTTGTAATAAAGGACAATGATTAAATTGAATTTTAATCCTGATGTAACATAGAATTGTTAGAATTCATAGGAATTTGAGGATCTCACAATCCTAGGGTAGGATTATAGCTTGTTTGCACAAAGCAACAAAATAACATGATCTACTACATTTTTAGGATGGGACAGTATGAGAATATCTTTTACTAATTCCCAGCATTTTTCCTACAAGTACAGCAGAACATAGTGCCATCTTAGTTACAGATAATTATGTACCTGCAATATATTTCATCTACTTTTTATCAAATCACCATGAGACTTGGAGAGAAATAAGAACCTTGGTAGCTCTTTTCTTATCTCCTCTGCCTTTCTTAGGCAGAGAACCTTAGGTCAAAATACTTAAGGCTTCCTATGGCCTAAAAGAGGAATAAAATCTCTTCTTCCAGGAAGATGGGAGGAAGAAAGCTAGGCTTTAAACCCTAGAGCACAGACACATATATTTGACTGCAGCATGCAATGTTTATAATATATGTGTTTTATAATAGTCTGCAATAAAGTAACTAATTTTGCTGAGTCAAGTCTACGAACCTTCTGTTGAGAAACCAGTTCCTGAGTAAGTGGTCAGGGTTTAGAGCAGTGTTTCTCAATCTTGGCAACTCTAAGAAGGGGTTGAGGAATTCTGGGAACTGAAGTCCACACATTTTTAGAATTTAGAATTTCCAGAGCTGAGAAACACTACTCTAGAAAGCCAAGATTTCTAGCCCTGCCTAGATCTGGTTGTTACTGCCATCATTACAGGAGGAGAACTTGCTCTAGTAGACCAAGGATATACTGTAGCTATAGCTTCTCTTGCAACCCCTGACATCTCTCCAAGTTGCCAGTAACCAAACCAATATTGATCCAGATTGATTGGTCAGCTCAGATAATGAACCAGTTAGCCAAACAACAAGACACAATCTAGCACACGGGTGTCAAACTCGCCACGTCACGTTGCCTTCACGTGACGTTTCACGACATTTCCCCCATTTGTGGAGCTGGGGTGGGCGTGGCCTGCATGTGACGCATCCGGCCCGCGGGCCGCCAGTTTGACACCCCTGATCTAGCACAATTGACAGTTCTAGGACCAACCCTGACCTGATAATGGAAACCATTACTGGAGCAGCGGCAGCCACTGCTGCTCTTCAGTATTGAGAACCTGCCCCCTATGTGATTTGATTTAAAGCAAATTTAATACTTTCCTTGTTCAAAATAAACAACACACCTGTCAGATCTCTATAACAAATGACACTGGAAACAAGTATATAATACGTTCAAGGACATAAAAGTGTCTGATAAGTAGATTTGTTGTAGAAAAGCTAATGAAGTCAATAAAAAAGAATTCCTCATACTTCAAAAATAAGCCCTATTTATAGAGAAAGCAAGGGTTACCTTCTGTGCCTCTTTTCTTTCATCTGTAATATACCTGGCTTGAAGCCACTTTATTGTAAGAAAGCAAGACAACACCTGTCTTTTGTTCTAGTAATGGGGTAGGCTGTTTCCTTATGAGAATTAATCCCACAGATCTTAGACCTGGGGGTTTTCCACTGACCAAGCCACTGGAAATCCCAGATAGAGCTTATAATTAACCTAATGATGCAGAAGATTCCTGAGAATACTGTAGGCAGTCAAGAAAACAAATGGATCATTGAACAAATCATCATAGAGTTATCACTACAGCCACAAATGACCAGGCTCAAATGATTCTGCTTTAGGCCCATTAATAAAAAAATATTCAAATTATACAAAGTTGTAATTCTCCAGAGAAGCCTCTAATTCTGGGAAAGGTGAAAGGAAAGAGAACAAGATGACCAGCAGCAAGGTGGATGGACTCAATTACAGTAGAAATGAGTGTACTGAAAAACCAGGTAAAGGAAGATCATAATGGAGGAAGTCTATTTGATTGCTAGGAATTGGCAACAACTTGATGGCACTTAATCAATCAATAATGGAAGAAGTTATAAAATGAGCAACCCCACCTTTTGATGTAGAACACACCAAACCCAAATCACTGGATCTCCCTTGGCAAACCCAAAGACTATCTTTGATTACCCAGTCAAAAAAATAATTGCCATCCATGATACCCATTGCTTCTGACAGAATAAACAATACAAGACTATGCTGCTGATTCCCAACTTTTAGTTCAGGATATGGGCTGACTGAAAGTGGTGTCAACTTCAAAACGGATCAGGCCTGCCGCAGCCATCTTTCTGTTTCTCAGCTTCCCTCCCATACTGTGTGGCAAGCTGAGAAATGGAAAGATGGCTGCAGCAGGCCTGATCAGTTTCAAAGTTGACAGAAGGATCCCCCTAGAAAGTGAGAAGCACCTGGAAAACAGCAAGCACGCACACACACATTAATGAAAGCCAGGGTCCCCTCTATCCCTAGGAAGGTCCTTTGGGTTTCTGGGGGTACTTCTCATGAAACTTCCTAATCAATCGATCTGCCTTCATATCCTGTGCTTTTACCCATCTAGCTTCTGACATGGATATCCCTTCCACTGGACTAGGTATTGGAGTCTTCCCTTCTACAGCCTGGAATCCAAGATCTTCTTTACCTCGTAGTGGTTCTCCCCTTCCACTACGATTGGACCTGGAACTATCCTTGCTACTGGCCTCAGCTCTGACCCCACCACTGACTTACGTAAACTGTAGTGGGTGCACTTTTCCCACTTCCCACACAGTATGGGGGGTGGGGAGAGGTCTGGAATGTCAGGCTAGTGTCTCGTGGTGCGTCTCCCCCCACTTCATTGACAGGGACTAGCAAATGAAATATGAGGTAAATTAATTGATCAGAACACTGTTTGAATTAAACCAGATCTACTGGACATACGATTTCTGGGGGGGGAGATAAGTAGGAAAGGCATCACAATTCTCTCAAACACACTGGGCAGTTTTGGGGCCCCAACAATGGCCCCTGTAACACCACTGCTCCGCGAGCTGCATTGGTTACCAGTCTGCTTCAAGATGCAATTGAAGTTATTGGTGATTACCTTCATGGCATGGGTCCAGGTTGCTTGAGGGACCATCTCACCCCACTGGGATTGGCCTGTCCCACTCGCGCCGGCAGGGGAGGCATGCTACGGATCCGTCAGCCCGATTATTTCAGCTGACAGGAGGAGGGCCTTCTCTGCTGTTGCTCCTGCCCCCGGGAACATCTTGCCCTTGTGAGTTTGGCTCAACCCTCCTATCTTTTCGTAAGGGTCTAAAGACGTGGCTTGGGGTACTAGTGAGGGAACAGCACAATGGAGGAGGTTGATTGAATAATAACAGATCCCACTTCCTCTCACTCAGCCCCCACCTTCCCCATGTGTTCTTGGTTTTAATGTCTGATTTTAACTTCTGTATGTTTTAACTGTATATGTAACTGTAAGCCACCCAGAGTTACCCTATGATAAGATGGGCAGCCAATAAATTTTATAAATAAATAAATTTAAGGCACGGACAGTTTGAAAATAGCAGCAACTACTTTTGATTTTGTCCAGAAATGAACCGATAGCCACTGCAATGCTTTAAGCACAGGCATAGTATGCTCTAGTTGATTTTTTTCAAAACCAACTTGGCTGCTCAGTTTTCTATCAACTGAACAACTCAGCCCCATGTAGAATACATTACCACAGTTAAACCTGGAGAGTTAGTTTACAACAGTTAGTTTAGTAGCGTGCAGCACAGGTTTAAGATCATTATCTTCCAGAAAAGGATGTCATTGGCATATCAGTTATAACTGTTGAAAGATACTTTGGACCTTTGCCTCAATCTGGGAAACCAAACAGAGGAATTTAGGTCTGGAAATACCTGAAATTGTAAACCTGCTCTTTATGAGAGGGTGGCATTTATTCAGAACAAGTAAATTTAGTACTTTTCTGCCTAATTGATCTTCACATCCTTATTTCATCTGGATTCAGTTTCAGATTATTCTCCCTCATCTAGCCATTTACTGAGTGCTGTAGATATTCAGGGAAGCATTACTGTTTCCTGAAGATATCACAGAGAAAAAGACATAGAGGCAGCAGCATACTGATAGCCCTTGGCTTCAAATCTCCTGATCATCTGGTTCTATGTAGATATTGAAAGACACTGCAAACAGAATGGAGCCCTCAGGGACACCATACAATAGCTCCTGTTTTGACAAAGAATAGTTTTTGATACTATCAGAAATGTACCTGAGCGAGAGGAAGGGAAACACTTAAAAACTGTGACTCCAGTTATCAAACCTATCCAGTGGAATTATTATAGCTGAAAGATGAATCAGAGCTAAGAGTCACATTCCCTCTGTCAGATCCCAGCCCATTCATTAGACTGGCATGGGCATTCTCTCCCTGTGCCCAACCTTAAGTCAGTTTCAAATGGGTAAAATAACTTATTTTCTCCAGTACTCCCTGCAATTGAGAAGCCACTATTCTCAATCATCTTACCAAATCATAGTTAGTTAGGTACTGGTCATAATTGCTTGTCTTTGAGGGTGTCCAAAGCAGATTTCTTAAGAAAAAGTCTAATGATTGCCTCCTTTAAATACAGGTGGTCCTCGACTTACAACAGTTAGTTTAGTGACTGTCCAAAGTTATAACAGCACTGAAAAAAGTGACTTATGATCGTTTTTCACTTGCAACCATTGCAGCATTCCAATGTTCATGGGTTCATGCTCAAAATTCAGACGTCTGACAACTGACTCATACTTATGACAGTTGCAGTGTCTCGGGGTCATGTGATCACTTTTTACGACCTTCTGACAAGCAAAGTCAACGGGGAAACCAGATTCACTTAACAACTGCAGTGATTCCCTTAACAACTGTGGCAAGAAAGCAGGATCATAAAATGGGACAAAACTCACTTAGCAACAGAAATTTTGTGCTCAATTGTGGTCGTAAGTTGGGACTAATTGTAAAGAGGAACCCTTCTTCTCTTAGACGTTTTATGATCCTGTTCAAAAAGTTCAAACTGGTGTGGTTATTTTTTACTTCCACACACCTCTCTTGATGCTTAATCTACCTAAGTCAGTACAATGTAATGATCAAGTGATAAGATTGGGAAAACTAATTCTGATAGCCCTTGGTGAATAGCCCTGTCTGCCACAGCAGTCATTTTGTGAGCATACCTACCATATTCTCCCAAAACTCCAAATGTGCCCTCAACCCAAGATATTTGCTTATCTCTAACATAAGAGATCATAACCTCCCGTTGTGCATTATTTAATGTGTCTTTTCTTTTTATCAGAATATTCGTGTACGTTGTGTGACTGGAGTTGGGTTCTACATGCCATCAGGGAAGATCCAAGGCAATTTGGCCTGTCGTTTCTTAATGGTAGATGGTGAAAAAGTCCTCACTGGATCTTATAGGTATATATGGCTTGCCTTCAGGAAACCAGAGCTTAAAACTAGATTTATGTTTAAACGTTCGAAACTTGGCATCTTCCATTTTTCCCTAAACATTTAGCATTTAAAATCAGACAATTATCCATTTACTGGGGCTCAAAACAATATTTTGTCAGTACTTTCCCACCCTACTCTTCCTTTCTGAATTTTCCAGATAGCTTTGGGCTGCAACTCTTATTTTTATCATTGGCATTCTGGCTGATGCTGATCGGAGTTCAAATCTAATAACATTGGTAGGATTCTGGATTGTGTACCCTGTGTCCGCAACTTTCCAAGTCCTTCTATCTGAGATCTCTCAAATACCGGTAGTTTGAGAATGGACTTATAATCTTTTTGCCTGCTAGTTTGTTTTATGATAGAGCTATTGAAGGCTAAACAGTAAGTTATGATAATTACATATTTTTTCCATTTTCCAAAGTAGAATTCTTCCAGAAATAGTTTGTAGGGTGCAGATACATATAGGTCAGGGGTGGGTTTCTCTTACCTTCCCTACCGGTTAGGAAGTGCACGAGTCGCGTCGGATGCGCACGCGCGTCACATCTGGGTACTGACCCTCTGCACATGCTCAGAAGCCTTTGCGCATGCGCAGAGGGTTATTTGCCAGCCGCTTTCAAGCAGCGGTGACTGGGGAACCGGTTTGGGGGCGTGGCAAGCCGGCCTTCACTACCGGTTCGGCAACCGTAACCAAATTTCCGCCACTGGTTCGCGCGAACCGGTCTGAACCGGTAGCAACCCACCACTGATATAGGTGTTGCTGTTCTTAAGTCCTGACTGTGGACTTCTCATAGGCTATTAGTGCTTGGAAGGACGTTATGTTTTCAATATACATTTTGCTATTCTACTGCAATATTTTGGGTGACATTGCTTCTAAAAAACTGAACCCAGTTTAAAAAAACACCACTGTGTAACAATGCAGGACAACATTAAAAAAACCACAAAATCTGAATATACTGTTTTTCCTAAATTTGTAGATTTCATCATAAACAATAATAATTAAGCTTTCTTATGAGGAGAAAAGTAAACAGATATGTTAGATTTCTCTATATATGTTAAACTGAGCACAAACTTTTCTAGAGAAAATTCTGTTACGTACATCTGATATATACCAGCCACAACACATAAAAATCAACTAAAATAATAAAATATATATACCCATTCACATAAATGGAAAAGCTAAATAGGTAGCATCTAGAAGAGCAGCAATCAGTGTTAAACGTGCCCCAGTTTAGAAAACATAATTGAAAATTTGCAGCCAAATGTTTATTATTACAGAAGGCTGAAAAGCATTGATTATCTCAGATTTTGGATGTTGATATTATTTGAGCCCCAAACCAAACTTTAGAGCTGAAAATAAGTTTGTGAATTCAACATCCCTAGATGCCTCCCTCACTCTAAAACTACTTGGTACACCATCTAGAGATCCTCTATGGAGATGGGCAATTTTACATTTTGTTTTAAAATTTGAAAAATCAATAAAAATGTAAAAAACTAAATAAAGGTTAACGTTAAAGAATTAATAAGTGGTAAAATTTCAGAAGATTTTAATGTTCTCAGTACATTGAAATCTCACAAAATTTAGCCATGATTTTAAATTTCTAGGTAGCCAAGATCAGCAGGGATGCTGAAAAGATTGTCAATCTATGCTGTAGAGCAGTTTCTCAACCTTGACAACTTTAAGACATGTGGACTTCAATTCCTAGAATTCCACAGCCAGAATGGGGTTGAGGTCCACATATCTTAAAAGTTGCCAAGGTTAAGAAACACTGCTGTAGAGATAAAAACCTATTATCACACCTAGCATTATACTAAAGCCAATATTGCAAAAGGTTAGGGCAGGGGTCCCCAACCCCTGGGCCACAGCTCATTACTGGGCCACAGCCTGATCAAAACCAGGCCACGGGAGATGGGCAAGCACGCACATGTGAAGCTTCACTTGCGCCAGCGGAGAGCACTTGCACGAGTAGAGCTCCATGTGTGTGCACAAGCATTCTCTGTTCAAGTGCCCTCCGCTTGCGCGAGTGGAGCTTCGTGTGTGAGAACAAGTGCTTGCCGGTAGTGCGAGTGGAGCTTCATGCACGAGCGCAAGCACCCTCCACTTGTGTGCAAAGCTCCATTCGCGCAAGTGGAGAGTGCGCATGCCACTCACACAAACGGAGCTGTGTGTGCGCGTGCACCTGCCACTCACACACCCTCTCTCCCCTGCACCGGGCCTGGCTGCCAAGCTGGAAAGGTTGGGGACCGCTGGGTTAGGGCATCATTGGTGATATATACCTTTATTAACCTTACAGCTAAAAGCACAGAAGATGACATACAGTAAAAATCACAAAAATCTAAAATCACTGTTAAATAACTGTTTAAAAATAACAGAAACTAAAACTCAAGCAGGCATCACAAGATACAAAAATGCAACAAAAATAAATTACTGAAAAATACAGAATAACAGAAATTTAAAGACACCATACCTGTCTTCCTATCATATTCAATATCAACTTTCTTCAGTACAGTCCCTTGGAAGGAACGAGGACTTAATAAGTGTCAAAGAAAAAGGGAAGCAAAGTACATCATAAAGGCATTCTATTTTTGCATTTCCTTCTTATATCAGGGGATTTGGGGTGGGGGTGGGGGCTTTTTGGTTCATGGATTATTCCTGGTAGTGAAGTTACATACACTAATTTGAATGCCATACATCTAGACTTATGAAATATTCCCTGTGATTCTTTTGATAAATAAAAAAATCAAGTTTTTTCCTAAGTACTTGATAGGGTCAAATCAATTAAAATATTATGTATTTCTGAATAGCAAGAGGTTAAAGTTTTAGAAAATAGTGATTTCTGATTGCAGTTTTTTTCCCCTGACAGCAAAAGACTGACAGCTTTTTCCCTGTTTTACAGTTTCACTTGGACCTCATCCCACATAAACAGAAATATTCTTTTGTGCCTAAGTGGGCAGCACGTTGAAATGTTTGACACTGAATTCCGTGAGCTCTATGCCATTTCAGAGGAGATTAATCTTTACAAGGAGTTGAACATTCCCTGTCCTTTCCGTCATGGTATTGGGAACCTCGGTTTTTCTTCCTCTACAGTGGCCCGGAAAGTTATCAACCCAAAATATGGACTGGTGATAGGTATTCCTCCAGGTGAAATGATGCGCCGTCAGAGGGACGAGTCACAAGAGAAACTTGAAGGAAGAGAAGAACAAAATGAATCAAATAAACGACTAGATAGTTTTCTTAATGACCTTATAACAGTCAAGCAGGTGCTGCCGGATATAGAACCTCCACTTGAGAATTTGAGCACAGCAGAACCTCAAAAGTTATTTTCCCGATTCCACTTAGACCTGAAATCTAAATCCAAATCCAAAGAGTCTGTCTGTGACCGTAGGAAGGATGAATTTGCCGATAGGGAAGTCAATTTCAAACAAGGTAAGAAGCTTGGCACTGGATTTTTCAGAAGGGCCAAGCGACCTCCACCTTTGAATGCTGATGCCAATTCTGCTACTAGTGAGACTGCTGAAGATTTAATGGGTGTGAAGATACCAAAGGAATGCAACACCAGTTTTCGTAGTACAGGAGACAATTCAGGTAAATTTTCCTGGAAAATATTCTCACTTGTTTTGTTTCTGTCAATGAATGCACGTCACACAATCAGGCTTTCATTTTGAAAAGATATACAATTTCCTTCCTTTCTCCCTCTCTTTTATCCTTTATTTTTCTAAATTTATCTTACTGAACAGTAGGAATTCAAAAGGAAGAGAGTGGCTGTATGAAAGTATATTCTGTAAGCTGGCACTATATGTGACCTCATTCAATAACATTGTTTTTAGGTGTGTAGGACAGAAGCTAAATACAATAACCATCCTTTTGGTTTTAAGAAGGAAATAGATTGTCATCTAGAGCATGGGTGTCAAACTCAAGGCCCGCGGGCCGCATCCGGCCCACGGGGTGCTTAGATCTGGCCCGTGGGGCCACCCTGGAAAGAGTGAAGGACTGGCCTGCGGTGCCTCTGCCAGCAAAAATAGACCTCGGGAGGGCCTTGCGCGGCCCTCCTAAGCTCCGTTTTTTGTGGCAGAGCGCTCAGGCCACCACAGGTGCCCCCGACATGAGTTACGTCAAGCTGGCCATGCCCATCCCGGCCCCCCGAGGTCAAACACAACCCTGATGCGGCCCTCAATGAAATCGAGTTTGACACCCCTGATCTAGAGTTCTGTGAATAGGAATCATATAGTATACAGTATATGTCCTTAAACTGCTGTAAAGGACTTCAGTTAGAATTGCTGATGCAGATTTTGGAGTTATTGGCATTCAGGAAGTGCCTTGAGGTACTGCAGCTGAATTTTACATAGATTTTCTCTTATTTAAGTCTTCTGCTTTCTTACACCCAAAAGTGTGAATAAAATAATTTTGGCTTGTTTATCCATTATTAATGGTAAAAGGTTACACGGGATTAGGAACAAGATAAACAAGATAAATCAGGGCAGGTTCACACCTGTGGAGACTGTAATTCTCATCCATTTTATCCTATGATGAATAGACTCTACAGAAAACAAATCCTCTTTTTGTTGTTCTATTTTGTATAATGGCTTGGGGAAGATAAAAATAATACTGGAAAAGATCCTTTTTGTCTTTTTAGTTTTCCACAATCTAATACAAATGAGATAATTTCCTTCCTAACTGCTAAGGAATTTGTGCAAGGGACTTGAGAGAAAACTTGGGAGAAAACAAAAAGCAATGAAGCAACAAATGAGCTACCTGTAGTAGCTAGCTAGTAATATATTAGCTTTTGCAAAAATCTTTGAAGTGACCTATGGAACCCCTCACAACATTTAAATTCTAGGGCTACAAAAGAAGCAATTTAGCTAATCTCATATCTGTAGCACTCCTTCAGCAAACTATGAGCACATTCTGCTGCTATATTTTAATTACTAATATTTAGAGACATCTGTCTCCACTATGGAAGGCAATAGTTAAATTATCATGACTAATAGCCATGGATATTTTATCGTTCATTAAATATTTCTTCTTCCTTCTTAACATTTAGTTGTTAATTGTTAATTTTACAAGGGTGAACTAAAAATATACATTCACAAAGGTTTGTGACTTCTAGTCCTTTAAAGCAGCAACAAAACAATGTATTTTACATAGAAGTTGCCTTAGCCAAAATTTAAATACAAATGTTTAAGATTCTCAACTCAGTTTAGATATGGTACTGAAGATATGGATGTCTTCAGCAGTGGTGGGTTCTGGCTTACCTCGCTGCCAGTTCGCTTCCTCACACGCCGTGTGGGCGTGGGCGCCGTGCACATGCGCAATGCTAAAAACCCAGCTTCTATGCATGCGCAGAAGCAAAAAACAGCTTTTGAGCGCGCAGAAGCAAAAAACAAGATGGCGGCGCCTATGGCGCCGCCGAGAGAGCCGGTTCGGGGGCGTGTCCAGCCGGCCATCGCTGCCGGTTTGGCGAGTGGGGGGAAATTCCCACTACCGGTTCTATAGAGCCAGTCCGAACTGGCAGGAACCCACCTCTGGTCTTCAGTCTCATATGAATGAATGTACTTGGTGACATTCTATTTTTTTCATTCTGAAGAGGGATTTTTGCCTATACAACTTTGTAATAAATGAGAAATTAGATCTGATCAGTCTGAAGTGAACATATCTACCGGTATATAGCCTACTTTGCAAAATATAATTGATGGAAATGTGAAGAACCATTTTCTGTCAATAAAAATTACAATGCTATGTATAGGAGGCAGCAGATTCAGATCATTAAAAAAGCAGCCAAGGGGTTAAAGTTCCTTCTACATTTCACAGCTTATTCTTGGATGGAAAATATTATTAAAACTTCAGTGAGTTGCAGAGTTTATGTTTCAGTTGACTGCTGTTAAGGCCCCTTTTGGAGATTGACAGTCTATCTTGTTTGACTAGAAATCTTTATAGCACAAACTGCACAGTTTTTAAAGTAAATGTGTTTTGTTTAATTGACCAGAGGGCATGTAGCAACCCCTAGTGACGGAATTACAAAATAACAGGGGCTATGTCCCTATGTCTGCCTAGCTTTCCTGATAAATTTGTATTTGATATCTATCAGATAAGCTATACTGCTTTCTATTCCATAACATATTCTTATTGTTTTTTATATACCGGTATATGTAGTCCAACCTTGTCTAATTGGTGCTTGGTAAGAAACTTTCAGGAAATACTAGGGCTAAACTAGACTGGGAAGCAGAAAAACATCCTGGGAAAAGTTAGTGCCAAATTATTTCCATATTGTTGCCAGATAAATTACATGGATATGTCCACAAAGTAACCAGTGGTCAGCTTGAATGAGGAATCAATAAACTGGCATTAGAGTTTTTTTTCAATGCTGCTGTCTAGTGGCTAAGTTTGTATAACAGCACCAGTGATTAATAAAATATGTTGATCAACGGTAGTTGCCCAGAATAGCTGAAAATATTGTAGGGGTCTAACAACTGAATACTAACACAGCAAGATATTTTTATTCATCTTTGATTACAATACTCAAAGACAATGATTTTCTTTTAGAGGTCACAAGGTTGCTTGACCAGTAATTAAATTGGAATCTTAGATGAAAATATCTTATGCACAGTATGGACTTAATTCACCCTTGCCAATCTAGTGCCCCCCAGATGTGTTAATTTCAGCTTCATTAATTCCTTGACCTTTCCAAGGTCAAAGCAGCAAGCAAAAGATTAGTTGGAATAAGGTCCAAGACAAAGCCTAGAAAATATGTAGGAGTCTAACAATTGAATACTAACACAGGAAGATACTTTTATTCATTTTTATTCACCAAGAGCTGTGGTGGTGCAGTACTGCAGGCTACTTCTGCTGACTGCTAGCTGCCAATAGTTTGGCAGTTCGATTCTCACCGGCTCAAGGTTGACTCAGCCTTCCATCCTTCCGAGATCGGTAAAATGACCCAGATTGTTGGGGGCAACATGCTAACTCTGTGAATCGCTTAGAGAGGGCTGTAAAGCACTGTGGAGCAGTATATACAGTAAGTCTAAGTGCTATATCTAGAAGGTGCAGCAGGTGGTCCAAGATCCAAAGTCAGAGTCAAACGATTCAAGAATTGGTATCTAATGGCATGCAGTTTGGCTTGGGGTTACTGCTCTACTTAAGTAGAACCAATGTGGGTGTTGCTCATTATGGGAGGATGCAGATCCATTCTTGCAAGGAAATTTGCAGAGTACTTTTGCTCTTCTTTGTTTGGTGAGCTCTTGCACTGGGTGGAAATAGCAGCTCAGACTCCTCAACTTCAGAGACCAATGGCAGGTGTTCCTGTCAGTTACCAGACAGTCCCACCTCAAATGCCTATAGGTCCTAAGGCAGTTGCCCATCCATTAACTCTAGAGCAGGCTGCTAGCCTGAGCTCACTATGATAGTCCATATGGTCATCAATTGGAAAAAGTTGATCTATCTAGCCTGCTGTTTTTTACAAGAAGTACTATACAGGTACTACAGTATTTTGTCTAGAGGTAGTCCTCGACTTACATTCATTTAGTGACTGTTTGAAGTTACAACAGTACTGAAAAGGTGACTTATGACTGTTTTTCACACTACTATGGTAGCATCTCTATGGTCACATGATCAAAATTCAGTTGCTTGGCAATTGGCATGTATTTATGACAGTTGCAGTGTCCTAGGGTCATATGATCACCTTCTGCAACCTTCTGACAAGCAACGTCAGTGGGGAAACCAGATTCACTTAACAACCATGTTACTAAGTTAACAACTGCAGGGATTCCCTTTAACAACTGTGGCATAAAATGGGGTAAAACTCACTTAACAACTGTCTTGCTTAGCAATGGAAATTTTGGTCTCAACTGTGGTCGTAAGTCGAGGACTGTACTGTTAGTTCAAGATTATGAGGGAAGCTGAAATAGAAAACATCTGAATATAATCAGATTGGCAGTGTTCTATTGTAACTGACAGATGCTGTGCAAAGCTCTTCAGCTAAGGTATTCTCCATTAACAAATCCTTTTAACTGGACATCCCAGGGAAGTGATTTAACCACTCTGCTTGTTTAAACATTCATCTATGATCCTTCCCCATCACTGGAGTTCCAATAAGCCAGAAAACTAATTAGCTGGATATATTAGTGGGTAACAATATAAATCACAGACGGGACGCAGAATAATTTAAGATTTATTATTTAGTGTGTGAAAATGGCAAACAAGGAAAACAATAAACATCTGTCTCTTCTTCTCTACTTTGCTCTTTCTGAAATTTTTAAAAGATCTTGTTTTTAGCATTTACCTAGTTAGTCCCCAAAGACAACTCTGAAATGTAAAAAAAAATAATCTTATTAAAAGAGCTGGCCTAATTTGCTATCTTTAGTGACCAAGAAAATAAAACTCCTCCTTACATAAACAAAAACCTATTGGACTGGCAATTTAATCTTACTTAAGTAGTTATAGCAAACCACCATTCTATACTGAGAATATAGACTAATTTGAATGTTACATACAGCTCTGTTCTCTATTATCTTACAGTATCACTCTACAACTGTAGAGAAGGCCTTTGTCAGGGTTCCAAGTAACACCCCCAATGAAAGAAAACTCCGAGGCTCGAGTTTTCTCAAAGTTCCATTTTATTAGAGATGTCATATTGGCACATCTGGGAAAACCCGAATCTGAAAGCTTCCGGGTTTTCCCCACCCAAAAGAAAGTCCAAATCCCTGCCCCAGCACCCACATGTCCATCACATGGTCCAATCAATGCACCGTCCCAACTGGAGATGCTTCCCAGTCACACCCCTCCAGGTGCAGGGCAGAGTGGCCTTGACTCTCGGAGAAAGGAATGTTATTTTGACTACATATCTCCCAGCTCCATGCAATCCCCCCCCCTCCCAGTTTCCCACAGCACTAAATGTGGCAGGCCTGAAGATCCAAGGCCCAAAAGATTGTTTCCAGGCCTGACAGCCTTCACATAGGTTCACCTGATGTGACCTTTCCTAGACTGGAAATCTTTTATTGTCACAGTCATCTTGCTTATGGACTACTGTAATGGGCTTTTCATAAGGCTGACCTTGAAGACCACTTGAAAGCTCTAGGTATCTAGAATGCAGCAGCACAAGCAGTTGTGTGGACATTTTGGTATGGCCATATAACACTTCTGCAAGTTGCACTGGATATCTGGTGCAATTTAAGGTGCTAGTTAACACTTATAACGCTCCTTATGGCATAGGGCCTGATTATCTGAGTGACCACCTCACTCACATCATTTTTGGCTTTCCCATAAAATCTGAGAGAGGCTGTGCACTTCATATCCCATCCATTAAGCATTGCACTTGATGGAACCCATGAAGTGTGCCTTCTCTGTTGCAGCACCTGCCCTCTGCATCCCCCATATGTTCAAACTGACCTGACTGGGCCATTGTTTAAATGACCTGTGCAAGTCTTTAAATAAGCCTTGTAAACTTGGCTTTTTCCTCAAGCTCAGGCATAGGTTAGGCTCTGTCCACCCAGATCATATTATGACATTTTTATGGTGCATGTTTGTTCATGTTCTGTTCATATGGTTTTAGTTTTGGTTGCAGAAATGATGGTTTTACTTATACAGTTCTGAGTCGTTGCTGAGTTAAGCAGCCTTACAAATCTACATTGTAAAGAAATAAACAAATCTGTCTTTAGGCTTTTCAAGGAAGTGCTGCAATGCAGCAGTTGTGGCATTAGTGTCACATGAACAGCTTGCTGAATGTGTGGCTCAGGCTTCACCGCCTCTCTTCCTGCTTGCTCAGTTGGGGGCCTTTCCCAGCACCAATGCCTGTGACTTACTTGTAGGGAATAATTAGGCAAAATTGTTGGCAGCAATAAGCAAGCATCACAGTTGCTGGGGCAACAGCTCTAGAGGAAAGGAACAGCCTGGGGGTGATCTTAGGTGGAACTAATGTGGGTGGGCTGCTGCTGTCTTTCCTAGGTTTGTTCAGCTAGCATACCCAGGATGTCCAGCAAGAAACGAAAGGTGTTGAGAGGGGACATCAGGTTGAAAAAGTTTGGTCTAATGTTTTAAAATCCAGAGAATTGTATACTCTTATCTATAAAGTTCTTATTCATTAAAGAGCCTCAAAGATACAGTTCTCATGATATTCTGAAAGTTTTTAAATGTGTATTAATGTACAAATTAGGAATAGCTGCAAGAAAGATGCTCAATAGTGAAAGTGTTTTGAGTTTGTTTCTCTTACAACTAGGTCAGGAATACCTGAGCAGAAACAAAAAGTGAGAATCTTGCCTATATGATTTAGGATAGCAAAATATCAGTGTTTTCTTTTTTAAGATATATGTATGTCTATTTTTATAAACTTTATTTATATATTTTCTATTTCAGGTAATATGAGTCCAAGTTCTCTCCCAGGGGGAAAAAATAAACAGTCAATCTGTGTGGTCTCATGACTGAAGAAAACCTACTGGAAAATTAGAATTCAAAAGGCATCTACTGGAATATACAATAAGTGCATTCTTTCAAACTTTCAGTCTGACATCCTCACAATGCTGCATGTAACCACTGCAGTTTCCAAGACAGAGCTGGTATTGCCAGTTAAAGCACACCTACTGAGTAAAAGTATGTTCTGGAAGATCCTTGCATAATGGTAGCAATATTAATTTTTTAAAAAAGCATGACAACTGCATTTTGGATTTAACTCTATTGCAATGTAGCTGTTGAAGAGTTGGGTGGCCTTATAAATGTCTAAATAAATAACATGTCAAGGTGCTTTCCTTCTTTTAGTGATGTTGTTTTAGTTTGTCAGGCTTCAGATTTAAAAGAATGTGGTTGCATCATTGATAACTGCACTGTATTTTATTAACTTTCTGGGATAGAAAATTAAAAATGAAACTAGTTTGAATAAAATATTTTTTAAATGTACAACATTTCTATTTATATTTTCTTAAAATTTTATTAAAACGTCTGTCCTGTTTTTCAATAATATTAATGTATGGATAGTCAGCCTTCCCAAGAGTACCATGCTCAAAGTAGCAGAGTAGCAGATGGACCTACATTCACAGGTTTGAGAGCTATTAATGAGGGAGAAATGCAACAATGAAATTACTGTACAAATTCCTTTTGTTCTATGTAGAACTTGACTATTAAGCCAACATAGGATGTAAGAACATAGGATGTAAGAATGGCTATTTAAATGAAGATCAGTACAAGAGATGCCTGCTGAGATGTACAAGACAGACAAAATTTGACATAGCCTCCATAAATAGAACTGACTATAATAAGCTGCAAGTAGTAAACAATATAAGTATTGGCTATTATAAATAATATTTAATCCTTCTCATCCCTTATTCTTTTTTAAATGAATTTATTACATAGCTAAACTTTCCATTTAAATATTCACAAAGATTCCTGCTATTTTATGCCCAATAGATGCATTATATGGACATTGCAACTTTGTACTTTCATACTCTATGAATAGCATTCCAGACAGGTAGACCAGGGGCTTGTACAACTATATACAGGTATAATACATATATAAATGGCCCTTAGGAACCAATAGTAATAAACATTACATTGCATTTTCTGCCATATCTCAGTGGTGAATTTTCCTTGAGTGCATCTTCTAACACCTATGCTAATCAAACCACAAGATGGATGGATAGATGATGGATGGATGGATGGATGGATGGACATAGAGAGAAAGAGAGTCATTTATTGCTTTTTGCAGTAGTTTGATTTCAAATCATCTTTCCTACTCATATGAAGACTTTCTACAACATATTGTAGATATGGGGAGGCATCATAGCTGTTACAGAAGCTACCGTACATGCAAAATATTCCAGTTCCTAAAGGTGCTTTTCAAATCATGACCTGGATGATTGAAAATCTCCATAGACATTCTACTTCCTAATATAACTGGCTAGAAAGATCTCAGGTTATCCTTTTAAGCAGCTTTTAATTAGAGAACTGTTATTGATAGTTGTGGGCTGAGTAGACAAATACTCTGAACAGATATATTCCCACATATATGAATTTATTCTCTACTGTCTCCCTAAGATGTCTCAAGGCATTTATTAATATACTTTTAACAACAGAAATTGTTATAGCAATATACCTTTATCCCCTTTGTATGGAACCTTTCATATAGAAATTCATACAGAAACCCACCCATTTTTTATATATGCTTTCTTGCAGTGTGATGTGGGGATCAGATAAATGGCACCTTATTCCAGTTCTTTCAGATTTGGGGGCCATACTTTATTAAAACATTTTTCACTTGTATTTTGATTCATTGCTACTATGCAAACTTTTGTACTTATGGAAAATTCCCTCATTTTTTCCATGTATATTTTACACACTTTATGGTATAGTGGCTGCCATAATGCTTTATTATTTTGTTGCGGGGGGCCTTTTCATGTTCTCTTGAATTGTCTTTGAAACCTAATATTTTTTCTGAAACCTTATGTTTTAGTTTCCCATGCCTTACCATCTTACTAAATAATGTATCTGATCTTACTGGTAGTTTCATGCCTACTATTCCAATCATGCTTCTTTCAGGGTTGAGTGACAGCTGAGACATTGAGCAATGTAGGTTGCTTTTTCTGGCCGTTAGGCATTAGTAGTAATAGCAATAGCACTTAAACTTATATACTCCATAGCACTTTATAGCACTCTGAGCAGTTTATAAATGTCATCATATTACCCCCAACAATCTGGGTCCCCTTTTTACAGACCTCGGAAGGATGGAAGGCTGAGCCAACCTTGGGCTGGTCAGGATCAAACTCCTGGCTGTGGGCAGAGTTAGCCTGCAATACTGCATTCTAACCGTTGCATCACCATGGCTCCTAGTAGTTGTTGTTTAATAAGGACATCCAAAAAAGGTGGGATGTTCTTTTCCCATTGTGCATTTTAATGCTGGCTTTTGTTGATTTCAGTGTTGCAGGACTCTTCTAGATTTTCTAAATTATGAGCTAAAGTTAAAGCAATGTACCTTGGAGGGCTGAAATGTCCAGCTGAATATTTTAAATGTAAAGTCTAAATCCATTTATTATGTTACTAGACAACCCATGCTCAGTTGGGTCATTGTTTCACAGATATTTCCTTAGTTAAACAGTGAAACAGAATGACTACTGGTGGATAAAAAATCAGTGCAAGCAGGAGCAACTTCTAACTTCCAACAGGCTTCCCCATTGATTTCCTTGTGGAAGGTGGCAGAGAGCACCATTATTCTGGATCTTTCCTTGCAATTCTGGAGACATGCAGCCCTTTCATCCTCTGTTTCTTCATTCTCCTTCCTTGTCACATCCTGACATTTGGTGTCATCTCTTGACCATGACATCTCCCCTTTCTTTCCACATGGCATTATACTGATATTTTATTTTTACCACAAAAAATAAAATTGTACATTGCCATTCTCATTTCAGAAAAGTTTAATCCTGGTTGGCTTTTCCAATGAATTCTAGGAAGTCGTCAGAGAGGATCACATGACCTCATGAGGGCTAAGGCAAGACAGTCGACCTGATCTCCAGTGACTGAAGGAGGGGCCAGTCTACATTGTTTCAGAGTAGGAAACAGTTGTAAAATGAAACAGGATGGATAAGGATTAAGGTACTGTATATTTGACTGACACCAGAGAGATCGAGTTTCTATTCTATCTGCAGCCATAGCACTAACTTGGTGGCCAACCTATTTCAGGGTTGCTGTGAAGAAATACAGGCCGATGGAGCACTATGTATGTACCTTGAGGGCCTAACAAAGATGGGATATAGATACAGGTGCATGTTTGTCAGAGAAGAGACATGTAAAGCAATAAAAATATCCAGGCCTTTCTTCGTGTACCTTAAAGTTGTTCCTTTAAGAGTCACATGATGAGTCAGTACCTTGGTTCTAGGTGAGGGATGGAGCAAAGGATTGCAAGAGTGGCAGGGAAACTGTCACAGAATGTTCAAAATGACCATCATGTGACCACAACAGCAGCCCGACCACAGCAGCAGCTTGAAGTAGCTATAACTTTCCCAAATTTCCTCAGGAGTCATGAGTCCCAGATTTTGGATGCATTCTGTATTCAACATATAGAATTCAAAAATTGATTCAAAAATTGTTGCCCTGTGATGCACTGTCTTGCCTACTTAATGGTAATGAAGAGAATTTTAGTAGCATATAGAAGACGTAACAGCTGGCCAATTTGTTCTTCAGGCATTGAGAGCGCTATTGTGCTGTTACCTCAGAACATCAGATGACTAGGACTAGGATTGAATAGCATTCAAATCTTCACTCAGATGCCTAGCTCACTTGGTGGCTTTGAGCCAGCCTCTATCTTTCATTTGGATCTACGACTCAAGAGTTGTTATGGCGACAGAAACGCACAAGGGAAATTCACATATTGCCTTAAGCTCCCTGGAAGGAAGGCAGGATTTAAATATGACAAATAAACTATATAGTGTTGCAAGCTATATGAAAACTATCTGACTAACCGAGATTAACAAAACAGTTTTCTTACGGAGGAAGGTTTATTTTCTCCTTTCACAGTATTATAAAACTTGGATCCCCAGTCTCCTTTGCTGGTGATGTTTGCGTCATCTGTTGCTCTCATTTATTTCAAGATAGGCTAAACCACAAATTATTTGAAAATGTAGTAGTTACTATCCTATAGAACAATAGTGACACACAGTGGTTAAACAAAAACCAGCATTTTTCCTTCCCATAAGGAAAAGCAATACAACAAATGCATCAAACTTATTATATTTCAGTGAGATCAATCTTCAAGCTACTGGCAGTATAAAAATTTAAAATTACAAAAAAACACTATTCTCCAGGCATAGGCATATTACAATAGTAATACAAAATAAAAACTATTTTCCCAGTAAGTTTCATTTAACCTGGAAATCAACTTTTACTAAAACAATTTCTTCCAATTATAGTGATCATGACTTCTGGAATTTTCAGCAGCACTTTCAATATAATGTTAATTGGGAATTGTGGAAAAACGGATTAAACAACTCTTCACATAGTAGTCCTAATGAAAATCACACCTATTCTGCATATCCATGGTATTTCTTTTAAAAAATGTCCAATGCATACAATTAATGTAAAACGCAGTAGGATCTTAGGTTAGCAATATCTCCTATTGTACACAAAATCTCAGACAGTTCAACAAATTATTCTAACTGTATTAAGAAAAATAGGTTGTATGTTTTGTCAAGGCTCTGATTTATCTTCTGAGTTCCTTCAATAGTGTCATGTTTATTATTTATCTATTTGCTAACTTGTACTCTGTCTCATTCAATGCACTCCTGGTAGTTTTCATAATGATCACAAGAAAGCAACCTCTAAAATAATAAAAAAATTAAATTGAATTAAAACAATTAAAATTACCATTAATTTTATTATAGTAAAATATTGTATTTATTTATAATATACAAAATATACATTATATTATTATGGTAAATATTAAAAAGTTACAAAAGATAATCAGCAAAGGCATGATGATAAAGTACTGTTTTTACCAGGGATTGCTGGACAAGCTATTTTTCAGAACTGGGGAAGCAACAGAGAATTCCTGCCCCTGGATCTGGTCTTTCTCATCTATCAAAGAATGGGGATTCAAAGCATCCTTTCTGAGCTGGTTAACATAAAAGACAGATTCTGCACAAGACGACCGTCCAATAGGTAACCTGAATCCAAGCCATAAAAGAATTTATAGGTCATAACCAGCACTTTGAATTGCATTTGGAAGCATAGATGCAGCCAATGTAGAACCTACAATACAGGTGTAATGTGATAGTTCTCACCCATAACCAGCTTGCTGCATTCTATACCAACTGAAATTTCAAATCTCCGAGTCACCTTTAAAGGTAGCCCCAAAAGAAATGTGTTGTTGCCAAACCTGGAGATAATGACTATTGTTGCCAAAGTCATGGGATAAACTTGCCTCTATTGCTGGACCATGTGATTTAACACCACCTTGTCTTGTTTATGCTGAAGGGACACGATTCACAAGTCATCTCTTATATTAATAAATAACAATCTGAACCTTATTGCCTTCTTTGATAAAGTGACTAAATTAGTGCATCAGAGAAATGCTGTGGGCATAATGTACTTGACTTCAGTAAGACATTTGATATGGTGTACGTCTTGGTAAAATAAAACAATGTGGGATAGACAGTATCACCACCAGATGTTTCACAATTGTCTGACCAACTGCACTCAACTTGTAGTCCTGAATGGAACTACATCTATATGGAGAGAAGCACACAGGCAGGAGGGTTGGACTAAATCATGGAGCTAAATCATATGATGAACAGTTGAGGGAGCTAGGTATGTCGAGCCTATTGATGAGAAGGATTAGAGGGGACATGATAACTGTCTTCCAGCACTTGAAGGGATGTCACAGAGACCAGGAAAATGACTTATTCTCCAAAGCACCAGAGGGCAGGAAAAGAAGTAATGGGTGGAAGCTTGTTAAAGAGAGATCCAACCTAGAAGTAAGGAGATATTTTCTGACAGTGAGAACAATTAATGGAATAGCTTGCCTCCCAGAGTTGTGGGTGCTCCCATCACTGGAAGTTTTCAATATTAGACTGGACAACAATTTGACTGAGATGGTATAAGGTCTCCTGCCTTGAGCAGAGGGTTGGACTAGAAGACCAAGTTCCCTTTCAGCCCTATGATTCTATGTTCTATATCAGTTAAAATCATGGTTAGAGCAGCTCCTTTTAGGAACAGAATATCTCCATTTTAGGACTGGCAATCCTATACTAATTTTTTTACCTCAGCCTATTGCCTTAGAGTCTAGGAATTTCTTGGTTACTTAAGTAAACTACTATTGTTATTTATTCTTCCAACCTGAATTCTCATCTTTCAATTTCTGTATCTGTTGTCCTTGCAAATAATTTACCTCTTTTTTATGGTGTTTGAGAAATACAATTTAAACAATGATTGGCTAGAAAAATGGTATATAAATCAAGAAGATCCCATTGCCTGGAGTTCAGATTGTGCAACTTGTGAAGGAAAACAAATATGTCATCACCATTTCATTGAGAATTGCAGTTGTAGGCCTTCTTGGTGATTTAATGAGATTCAAGTTTATCAATCACCTGAGAAGTTCACTGGGTAATCAAGCCCAACACACCTGAACCAAATCAAGAAAGTGTGAAGTACAGATTTCAGTAAGCTATCTTTAATGCTAATCTCTGATAAATATAGAATCGTGGAAGCTGTAAGAACTTCCAAGCCTCATTGATAGACAGTTCATTTAGGTGGAATCTCTTTGAATGATCTCAAATGCTTCTTCCCACATATATTGCCACCTGGACTGAGTTGCTATTTATGAAATAAGCTGCCAACAGATTTGCCTTATATTACTTTAGTGTTTACTCCCACCTCTGTGCATTTCTAAACTTCTCCACAATCTTACTCTCCCAGATCAATCTACTTTATAGGCTTGTTCTTAAGGGAAAATATTGCAGGACATCTTCAGCTCCTAAAGGAAAGGTGGGTTTTATTTTAAAAAATAAAAGAAATGAAGCAGGAACTGAAGGAAGAAATATCAGAGATGAGCTCACCATGTCTGATTATGATTTCTGGATGCAATGTCAGACTCTAGTAATGGGAGCTTCAATGACATTTGCTTAGTTGCTTGCAAACAGATGAGATTTTAAGGAAATAATATAGTGTGTTTCAAATGTTTCACAGTTCAATAATTCAAACATATCAGCCTCGATTAAGCCGTAATAGCAAAATGTAATATATACATTCAAGCTACAGTAAATAATTAACATTACATTTAAACTGAATGATTGCCATCAACAATGAAAAAATATTTTTGCAAGTAATGAAAATGTTCTTTAACAGACTATGTGAATATTTTGACCTATAACTACTTGCAAAAATGAAAAAGAGGATTTCAGAAGGAAAAAGCACAATTTCTGAAGGTCTCCAGTAAACTTCACATCTCTTGTTGTCTCTTCTGATAAGCATTATCTTATAGCAATCTTCAAATCTAAATTCCTAATATTTCAAAGTAAAACCAAATGTTATATAAACGTAAGATTTATCTATTTTGTTCCATCTTTAAATAAAAGGCAGAATGATTCTTTTGAGGAGAGGAAACTTATGTTAGGAAACTATATTCTTAACACTTTGTAATATGTCATGTACATGTTTTGTGCTGGTCTGTGACCATAATAAAGATTAGATATTGAATGAATGCTATATACACACTTGAAGCTTAACAATAAGAAACTATTAATCATGCTTATGCATTATGGAAACATGTGCTTCATGTTAAATTTGGCCAGTGACAAACCAGGAGGATCTATGAAGAACCATGTAGCATAGCCATTGCAACATGATGCCTACTGGACACAGTATTCAATGGCCGCATCGTTTTCATTTTGGTGGTAACAGAATTTATTTGGATTTCAACATATTGGATCTTTTCAACTTTTTGGATCTGAGCTAATGGGCATGAATAAAAACATGCTTCAAAGCCTGGTAAAACCCTACCAGATGCATTTACATCGCATATTAAATTGTTCCTATTTATTTTTGTAAGGGTTTTTTGTGTGTGGCTAAACAGCACTTGGGCAACCTTGGCTAATTCAGAAACATTTAAACAGAAAGAAACCTGACTAATGAATGGGAAACTATCAGAAAGCCTAAAATGAGTAAAATCTATAAACTACACTGACAAGTTAAAAGCCTTCCTGAAAGAAGGCATTGACAAATCACTTCCAGGCTGACACCTATGAGAGTTCTCACACCATGAAAAATAGACCAAAACTGGCAATTACAAAAACAAGGGACACATGGGAAAAAAGAACAACCAACTTAACAGTGGGGATTAAACAATGAAATATTACAGGGGGGGGGGGGAGAGAATACACAGTTCTATTTGAACATCGTTTCTATATATAAGGCTTATTTTTTAAATGACAATTGCTAAAATTCTTTTGGGTATTGGTTTCCTAATTTTCATTTTGCTTAAATTCTTGGATTTCATGTAAACTTCCTTGAATATAGCAGTTCCAGTGCTTGTCTCTTTGGGAATACTCACATCTACCCAAGTCACACTAGAAGCAGAGCTCAACTCCAGAGGGATTTTACCTTTATGCTACATAAATGCATCCGCTGGGGGAGTTTATGGTTTGGGTTGCTAACTCAGAACACGAAGCAGGGGAGACACTAACTGTCCCTTGGCTTTTTTCCAAAGGTAACATGCCAGCTCTGCTGCACTTGCGCCCCCCCCCCACCTCTGCCCTAAAACTTGCCACGACGGCACCAACAGCCGTTCCCGATCTCACGAAGTAAATCCAAACGAGGGGGGGGGTNAGGACTCCTGCTGTCATAGTCACGCGGAGGCTGCCCGAGGCCACGTGCCGGATCAGCAACAAACGCTCACGTGGTCCCACAGCTGCGCAGAGCACTTGGCACTGCGCTTGCGCGAGGCTGACTGGAAGGCGAAAGTATTGGAAGGCTTTTTTTTTTTTTTTTACAATTTGAGCGAAGAAAACGCGATACGGAATAATTGCCTGTTGCCTTTTAATGTGGAAACAGCATAATTCCTATTAGGAATCAAGTGATAGCGCTACTGCTTTACTTACGCCTAGAGAACGATGCCGTTCTACGTTTGAACGCAGGAGCATCATGGTGGCATTTCCATTATCTTAACCATTTCATTATGCTAACCATTTTCAAGTGATTAATGGATGGACGCATACAAACCACCCGGCTATATTTATGAACACCATAGGGAACGTCAAAAGCAAAAAGTTCCAAATGTGTAAGCCATATAAGCGCACGGCGTAGGCGCGCTGAATGCCCTTTTTCTGATTTTATATCGGCTTCCATGAATGTTGTGGTGACGAAATATATAACCAATCATTTTGGTTTAGGAATCAAATAGGTGGGACAATATGCAGTTTAACTTGACGGACTGTATTTTTAGCGAATTAGAGAAAAGCCAGGAGGAAAAAAAGAAGCAAGGTTCAAGTTTAAAGCAGTATACGTAGTTGGCTTCGCCAATAAGACACCGGATGGTTTACACACCGTCCAATTATCATCACAAGCTTAGAGGGCGGAGTTAAAGTTGATAGACATAAACTTTTAACCATTGTATCGCGGGATAGTTAGGCAGTTAAGCCAATGAAAAAGAGGGAGAGGCGGGAGAAAGGGGAAGGTCGTATTAAAGACAGCCAGAAAACGAAACCAATGGACTCGAGTGTTATTGCAGGGCTACCAATAGACGGCTCGGAAGGCGGGCCTCTATGTGTTTGGGTTCGTGCTTCTCCAGGGAGTGAGACGGCGGCGACGAGGAAAGTTTATTTTTTGGAGGCGGTGTTTCCCTCCTCCCCCTGCCATTTGTTTGGATCTTAAGATAAGCTGGTAAGGCGGGTAAAGCGGCTCCTGCAGAAGCGCCGAGGAGGAGGCGGTGGGCTTCGCGGCTGCACCGCGGCGAACGGAGAGGCGACGATCGTGGCTTCTTGTGGGTGAGTGGCGACGCAGGCCTTGGGGATACGGGTCGGTGCTCGGTTTCAGTAGCCCGGGAGTCTTGAGGTAACGCCGTGGAGCCATTCCGCCGGGAACGATCATAAATCCTGAAGGGAAACCCAACGGTTGCCTCGCTTTCATCTCCCCTCCCTTCTACTCAGTCGTATTTTCGCTAGGGTTTCTTCCCCCCCCCAACATAACAGGAGGGGGGGTCTGTCTTATTTAACGTCTGTAAGCCGCAAAAGCTTCCCTGAATCGGAGCTATTTGGCTACTGCGGGTGGGGGGGGGGGCTAGAGGCGTTTCCGCAGCTGCGCCTGCGCACTGACGGCTTATCCGAGGGTATTCGTAGTAGATCGTCGAGTACTTAAAGGAACGTTTCCCCTCCCCCCTCAGAGACACCTTTTTTGCGGGCTGAATTGAGTCTCGACCCCGGAGGAAAAGTTTCCTCCAGAACCCACGAATGCGATTTCCGTAGCACGTTGAATGACTTCCCCGCTTGGAGGAAGGAGTGAAAGGGAGCGAGAGGTTTGCAAAATCGTCGGCAACCTACCGGCTCCTTTTCGGTCTCATCCGCTTCTGGAGCCCAGCTTTGCACGTATCTGCTATTGGTGAAGTCCGGGAGCTGCTTCCGAAGCCAGCCGGACTACCCTGAACGTTGGTGTAAAGTCTTATTTATAGCAGCGTTGGTTGTAGCAATTCCCGGTCCTTTAAATACAGCGTGAAAAACGATCCTAAAAGATATAAATAAGTGTCATCGCCTGGCTGGCTTTCTGTTTCCTTTTTCCCCTCTTCCATCAACGGGACTCTCGCTGCCTCTAGTGTCGCTAGTTTAGAGCATTACCTTGTAAATATTTATTTGGTCCGGCTAAGAAATATTGGAACTGAAGGCAACATGTTTCTCTCAGTTGTACTAACAAGACACGGAAGAGCTCAAATGAAAGTCATAAAATCATTTAAATATAACACGATAGTCACGCTGGATCAACATACGTAGATGATGGGATGGTAAAAAAGAGGTATAACTGTTAGATAGTGGGTAGAGATGACAGGAGACAGACTTCCAAAGCAGCTCTTTATTTCAGCTCTTGTGTAAGCAACCAGCAAAGAGCAGTCTGACAGCTTGCCCTTTTATAGGGAGCTGTCAGACAGACCAGCCAATAGCGTTTGAGCTTTTTCCCGCTCAAACGCTGGACCTGGTTGGAACCATGCAACACAGTTGAAACAGTTAGAACATAACACCCCTCCCCTCCTGGATGGAGCTGTCCAGCATACGTAATCACGCAGGTAGGCGGGGCGTTTTGGAGCCCTACTAGACCTGTGCAATTCAGTTGGTGGTGAGGCAGCGGCCTGTGCGGACAGGTCTGCTGCCGCTCCGGGGCTCGAGCATGGAAGCTC
>QLTV01004445.1:3484881-3505510 GCA_003457575.1 Thermophis baileyi
TCGAAAGGCGCCGGCGGGTGGAAGGTGGACATAGCGGCAGAAGGAGGCAGGAAGATGTCTGCCTGGCTGGTTGAAAGTGCTGAAGAAGCTAGTCACAGTTCTCCTGGCTCAAGCCCTCGTCGCCACTGTTAGATAGTGGGTAGAGATGACAGGAGACAGACTTCCAAAGCAGCTCTTTATTTCAGCTCTTGTGTAAGCAACCAGCAAAGAGCAGTCTGACAGCTTGCCCTTTTATAGGGAGCTGTCAGACAGACCAGCCAATAGCGTTTGAGCTTTTTCCCGCTCAAACGCTGGACCTGGTTGGAACCATGCAACACAGTTGAAACAGTTAGAACATAACAGTAACAAACGTATGATGAGTTCCTTCTGATGGTGTTAAATGTTTGCTCAAGCAAGATTACTGCCTGCCATGCAAGAAAAGTGCAGCTTTAGGTGCTCCTTTCCCTTTATGATCCATAGTATGGTGTTGCACCTTATCAATGTAATAATCAACTAGTGTAATTAGGAAATTAGTGGCTGCATTGGCTAGCGTTTAAAAAATTAAGCGGAAGATTCACCTCTATAGTTGAGTCAGGTTGAGTTTGGAAGAACATTTAATATTAGCTCAGTTCCCTGCAAACCAGAATGCAAAACTAGTATTTGCTATGCTAGCAAGGATTAAAATTGATGTCAACTTTAAGGGATAATAACATTCCTTAATTATTGCTAAATATGGAATGAAAGATTGTAGAAATAATACACATTCACTAAATTGGATCCTGCTCTCCTGTGTTGCTTAGATAAGAATTTGTTCTGTGTTTGCATTCATGTTATATGTTATAGAATTTGATAATTTGATTGTCTTTTAGTCATATAACAAATAATTTGAACTACTATGGCAGAGAATACCTTTTAAACTATTTCTGGAATGCAAAAAAAATGTTTCTTAAAAGATGGAAAGGTTTGGTTAAAATAAGCAACTTGCTTATGAATCCAAGTAGAAATTAGGAAAGGGGTCTAAATCTCAAAATATAAATACTCTCCTTTGAAACACTAGTTATTTCTCTTTATTCGGGATCATCTCTGTTCTCCTTGTTTTTAATTGGTTCACATTGCCATTGCACAGAATCCCCTTACTGAATTGGAATGTCCCACAGTTTTTCCTATATCAACTTGTTCTGTGCAGCACTGCCTATCCAAATCCCATTTTTCTTATTCTTTGTGTGTCTGGTTATGTCATGCTGCTTCCTCCTACTGCATACTTCCCAGCTGTCCCTAGTTGCCCTGATACCATCCCAATTTACCCTTCTTCCCAAGCAGCAACAATAGAGTTTTTCTTTTTGTTGGAGGAAAGTGAGATTTTCACCAAGAATTGCTGATCTCCACAGATACCCGTCATTTTACTTTTTCAACATCTATATGGCTTTCCTGGATTTTGAGGCATTCTGTGGGATGACAGGTTTCTGCAAAAATGTCTCTAGTTTGAACTATTCCTAAGTTATCTGATGATTAAAAAATAAAATGCTCATAAATATCACAATGGATTTCATGTACAAAGGGAACACTAGTTATCCCAGTCCTAAACCTTGTCTTATGTCTAAATTATAAAATGTTTAGAGTAGCCTTCTCTGACTTAGAAAAGCTTATGAATCTGTAGTATAATATACTACAGATATATATTTTATTTTGAATGTAAAGCAAAGAAAGAAATGTGCTATCTAATATTGAATTTATAGTTAAACTTAAATGCTTTTTTGACTCTTAAACTGATCATATAAAATCTATAGATAATTGAAGCTGCTGTTGATGAGACCATCAGGATTTTAATGCAGGTAAACAATTTAGTTTAGATGATTGATTTATTCAAGTTTGTTTTACAGGAATATACCAAATTATGAAGTTAATAGTTTCTTTTGAAAAATCTTAGTTAAATTCCTGTTATACTAATTAAGATACATATAGGATACATTTCTTGTTATCCAATATCGGGGGTCTGCAACCCGCGGCTCTAGAGCCACATGTGGCTCTTTCATCCCTCTGTCACTCAAAATATGCGTCACAATTGCCAATGTGCAATACATGCCGGCACACGATTTATTGAGGTTTTCGACCTCATCTTTTTTTCAGAGTTCAAAATGTTTTTGTTGCATGCAGAAATAAAAAATTGTTTTCTCTGTAGCAGTTCATTGATTTCATAAATGCAACACACTATAGTTTTTTATACATAGCATAAAGGTAAAAAAATAATATATGCAGTGCTATCTTCATATTAGATGTCAAAAGGGTTTTGTGGCTCCTGGTGTTTTCTGTGGGAGACGGGTCCAAATGGCTCTTTGAGTGTTTAAGGTTGCTGACCCCTGTCCAATATGATTTTGTCAACATCTATAAGTACATGCATTTCCTATGCTGTGTTTACATATTCTCAGTTAGGAAAAGCAAATTTTGAAAATGCTTTTGGATAGGTTTTAATTGATAGAAAGCATCTATCTAAGGGAAGTTTTTACTGTGGCATTACTAGGATATAAGGATTTTTCCACAGAATTACTGGCTATGTCTACATATAGTAGCCTCTTGATTTTGCTTAATTCATGCTTGTGTTCTCTTGCTGTGCAAAGGGAGTGTGACAACATTGGTGACAAAATAGTTGTCTTTTGATTGATTTACCAAGGATCTCTCATTCTCTATCCCCCCTCCCCCCCCTCTCTCTCACACACATACATCAAATAGACAGTGGAAATTGTATTGGATTCAAATTAAATTTAAGATTAAATGAATGTATTTAATGTGAACATTTTACTTGTATTAATAATCCTCTTTCATACTAAAAGCCACAATTTGGCAGCAATGTTTAAAGATCCTTAATAGCTGCTTTTGGAGGGCTTTATCTGGCCCTTGGACTGACACCTGTGCAGTAGTAAGATACTGCGATTATATGATGTGTTTTACACAGATCAGTATATTGTAGAGATGAAAGTACATAAGATTAAATATCACGTTTGTTAAATCACTGTGCCCTCTAGTACAGCTGTGTTTTAAAAGTACTGTTAAACTATACAACAGTCTATATACAACAGGCCTCAGCAAGGTGGGCAGCATAGAAATTAATAATAAAAGGTGTATCTGATTGAAAGAGTGGTCTAAGATGGTTATTTCTGTATTCTGATTTCTGCTGTAATTGCTGAAATGGATCAGCTTTTTTTATTTATGGCAGATAATTATTTTTTTAAAAAATATTTTTTATTGTTTTATATCGTACACTTCTATGTTGAGCAGTGTGCTCTCTAGGTGTCCCAGGTATTAACATATGAATGTACAAACATCATCGTCATTATAGTCATATATATATATTAACAAATATGCAGTAACATATAAACAACTATGCGATAACATCCATCATATTATAACATATATTATCTTCCATTATGGTATCGATTATATAACCGTCAAAGAAAAAAAAATTACCCATCTGTTTTTCTTTCTCATATACATCATATTTCACCCAATTTTACAACAACAGTCCATCTCTTTCCATCTCTTTCCTTCTCCTTCCCTACCTTCCCTTCTCCCCTCCGCTTCCCTCTCCTTCCCTCTTTCCTTCTCTCCTCCCCTCCACTTCCCTCTCTCCTTCCCCTCTCTCCTTCCTTCTCCTTCCCTTTTCCTCTCCTCTCCCTTCTCCTCTTCCGGCCCCTCTTCCACTACATGTTAACCAGAGACAAACTATGTAAATAGACAATCCCTCACATTACCTGGCCATATGATATGTAGGACTTTATAGACCAGCACTTGCACCAGGAAGCATACTGGTAGCCTGTGCAGCTCGCAAAGTGCAGGTGTCTCATGAACATACCCAGACATACATACCCATCAGTGCCTGAGCCACTGTATTCTAGACCAGCTGAGGTTCTGAATGGTTTTCAGGGCTTTCTTGAATAGTTCTGATCTCTGGAACAGGAACTTCAATTTGATCCTTCTTATTAATGGCATTTTGCCAACTGCCATTCATAGTTAATATCATGGCTTGCTACTTGGCAATTTTAGATTGTTTTGCTTATTCTTTCTTTTCTACTATGGGATATAACTTAGTTCTCCAATATGTGGAGCCTTCTGCTTTTAATAGCCATTCTATATTTTACCAGACTATCTATTATTGTACAAGATAGTCCTCAACCTACGACCAGATGTTTCAAGATTGTTCAAAGTGAAAAATGTTAGATATGACCTGCCTCAAAGTTATGACTGCTGTACCACCCAAGCAGTCACATGATTGCATTTCGGGCACTTGGCAACTGGCTTGAATTCACAATCGGTTGCAGTGTACGGCAGTCATGTGGTTTCTTTTTGCACTATTTTTGCCATTTTCTGGAAAAAAATGCCCATTGGATAAGCTGGATTCGAGCATACAGTCACATGATTCACTTAATTACCATCCTGACTCACTTAATAACTGTTGCAAAAATAGTTGTAAAATTAAATCCAATCACATGGCGACTTGACTTGTGACCACAATGCCTTATGACCAAATGTCTGGCCTCAATTACGGTTATAGGTCAAGGATTATCTGTATGGCAATTCATAAAATAGTAACGTAGTGCATAAATGTCTATGCTTATTTTTCCAAATCAGCAATTGTGTTACTGTTACCTTTGAGATAAAATGTATAGTATTTGTTAAAATAAAAGTAATATTTAATATGTTGCTTTGTTATTTCAAAGGCTTTTTTAGAGTTGAAGTGACATTACGGTATTAATGGTGAAGTGTCTTTATAATATAATAATTGTTCCCTTTTTATGAACAATAGAAAAATGCTGGTTTCTTTTTGTGTTTCTTCCTACAGTAATTTGACTTTTGCACTGAATGTAGCCAGGACAGGTCCTAGTGGGCTTCAATAGCCCTAAGAAGCTGTCAAGGTAAATTGGTTAAAATAGAAATATATAACTGCATAAAATTGTACATATGGAAAATATGTAGACAACATTGATTTTTGTGGTCATTTCAGATTTGATCTTTTCTTTTTCCTGAATATATTGATTATAATTTAAAAGAATTTCACAGCAAAGTTGTTTGTCAGTATAGAAATACTATTCCTTTAAATTTTGGCTATAGTTAGTGAATACAAAGGTTTTACTTAAGACAAATCTCCAGATCAGTATTAACATATTACAATGACACAATCATTCTCCTACTTATTTTGCTCAACAGCTGAAATGGTGTAGTTAAAGTATGGCACAATATTACATACCTGGCATTAGAGGATCAGGTCCTCCTTTTTCTCAAGTAATTGTTTTGCAACTTAAATATTTCCATATGTTACGGAATTTAACTCTTTCCAGTTCTAGCCAACACAATAAAAGATAGTGGGGGGAAACTAAAATCTAGGTTGGATATGCCTTTTTAGAGCTGTATGATTCCTTGCTGTTACTCTATCTTATAAATACCCCATATCTGATTCCATATTATGCAGGTATTCCATATATATTACCCAATGATAGCAGTAGCATATAGTTTTTATGGGATTCTTGAAAGTTAAATTAGCCATAATGGTGCTTTGGATATAATATTGCTTATAATATGAAGGAAAGGAAAAAAGATGGGATATGCCTTCTTTATTTTGCTGTGTTCCATTTTCCCCTGCCTTGTTAAGGTCACTATGGTGGTTCAATTCGCCTTACTTGGCCAACTTTTTTTTTTAGTAAGAATGCAGATTTAAAAAACATAGTGATGATTTATTAAATTTATAGTCTGCCTAACTCCCAGGAACTCTGGGCCATTTACAGTTGTAAACATTTAAGAACAAAAATCAATACAAAAAAAAAAGCCAAAAATATATTAAGGTATTTATTATGTCTGTTCACCAATCCATAGTGGAAGATCTAGATATACTTCAATAGGAGCAAAGTAATTGTGAATAAGCTAGATGTTTGTAGAAGGCCTTGAATGAAGGGACAGGATGTTTCTTGAATTTTATAATTTAAAATTCTGTACCTTTCAAATTTCTTGGGTCTGATAACTTCATTTTTATCTCTAGAAATAGAGTTCAAAGTCCATAATTTGTATGATAAACATTAAAGTTTCCTACAAATTAGTTAAATTAATGAGTAAATAAAATAGGTTCATGATTATTGTGATCAATTTGTTAAGGAATTAATTTAATTCAAATATATATAGTCTCCACCAGTGGTGGAATTCAAATTGTTTTACTACCAGTTCTGTGGGCGTGGCTTGGTGGGGGGTCGTGACTGAGGGCGTGGCCAATTCAACGTCACTCACGGCAAGGTGGGGCGGCACCTTGCTGTGAGTGACATTGAGTTGGCCATGCCCACTCAGTCACATGACCCCCCACTAAGCCATGCCCACTAAGCGACGCCCACCAAGCAAGCCACGCCCACAGTACCGGTAGTAAAAAAAAATAGCCCCACCAAGTCATGCCCACAGAACTGGCAGAAAATTTCAGCCAAGTCTTCTAGCGTTCAACCTGGCTGCTTCTCTCCTCCTTCTTGGCCTCATACACACAGAGCAAACAGGCACACATTTCATGGCGCCGGAGGGACTCACCCACGCGCCGTCTCCTCGCAGAAGGTCCCGGGGCTGTGAGATGTGTGCACGCTCTGTGTGTATGCCTGAGGAGGAGGAAGACTCTTGGCTGAACTTTTCTGCCAGTCCCTTCGCAGAGAAGCTGCTGGGAAGGCAGCTCCTGCGGTCTGTCCCTTTATGGTCCCCCCTCCCCCCGTGTCGAAGTACCTTAAAGGGACAGACTGTGGCGGCTGCCTTCCAAGCAGCTCCGCTGCAACACCGTCCCTCCGGCACAGCAGGCCGTTCTCCTGGCCGGGTCTGGCAATGGGGTGTGGCCACATGCGCACTGGCAGGCAATGGGGTGTGCGTGCACGGCCAGCACGAAGAACATGGTGGCGACGGGACTTCGGGCCTCTTTTTCGGCCTGTAGATTTTGGTGCAAGAAGCTTGTAGCCGCCGCCTCTGCCAGCCGGAACCGAGCCGGCAGCGGCAGCTGGAGGCTTCTAGTGCCAAAAAGAGGCGGCGGCTGCAGGCTTCTTGCGCCAAAAACTGCAGGCCGAAAAAAAGGACTGAAGTGAAGTCCCATCGCCACCCTGTTCTTTGCGCCGGCCGCGCATGCACACCCCATTGCCTGCCAGTGCTGCTCGCGGCCAGACCCGGCCAGGAGAATGGCCTGCTGCGCTGGAGGGATGGCGGAGCTGCTGGGAAGGCAGCCGAAAACTACCGGCGGCTGGAGGATTCTTGCAAAAGGCAGCCAAGCCTCGCCGTGTCTGGTGTCCCCCCCCCCAAGGCATGGATGAAGGTGAGCGAGGCGGAGGGTGAGTGGGCGGCATGCAGGTGGAGGCCCCCCGGGGAAGGCCAGAGCCGGGAAATGGCGTGTCCCTGGGCCCCCAACCCGAGGTGAAGGGCGAGCGGGCGGCATGCTTACCTTTGGTGAGCAGAGCGGGCAAGGCCCGGAGGCGAGGCAATTATCTGGGCCGCGTGACGAAGGCAACATATATAGGGTGGGCAGGCGGGGCAAGCGGCGGGCGGGTGGGTCGACCGCGCGGGGACGGGGCCAGCCAGAGGTGGTATTTGCTGGTTCAGTGAACCAGTTAAAATTTCTGCTACTGGTTTGGGCGAACGGGTCCGAACCGGCTGAATACCACCTCTGGTCTCCACCCCATTTCCAAATTTCTTGATAACATTTCTGTATATGTGCATATTAACACTTTTCCCCCCTGAATGGCCTTTTATTTTGCTGTGAGGTACTGGTATACACTGATTGTCCAGCGTATGAAAAGCCACATGTATGAATTTTTAATGGTATTTCTGTATTATAATATGCAGTATAACTCATAAAATCATATAATTTATTTTTTAATTTATTTTCCTTCCATCTTTTTTTCTTTGGCAGAATTTCATATTTCAGCAGAATTTTGCACATATTCTGTTCCCATGCAAACTGATGAGGGAGAAATTTTGGAAGAAGGCAGTTCCAAGGTCAGTGAAATAGTAGAATGAGCTTGTGGTAACTTCATTATTTACTGTTCTTATATGAATTTGATTTCCAGATTGCAACTTGTTTCCAAATAATATTCCATGCACTGATGCAGACGAAATTTATATAATTGAATCTAACCTAGACAAGCCCAGTTACAGAAAAAGTTAGTATCCCATAACATTCTGATTAGATAATTAGTTATATGTGGGTTGTGTTGTTTGCTTGTACATAACTGGCAAATGAACCATCTATCCTCTCTTGCAGTCAGTTTTCTCATCTTTAGGTGCCAGCAGTACATGAGTTAAACAGTCATTTGGCTGACAGGTTTTCAGTCCTCCCAGTACTACAAAAGAAATTTACCAAAAAGAAATCTTGCACTGGCATAGTAAAGACTGGTTTCAGGGGATTGCATACATTCCTTATTTTTTCCTGTATTATCCCTCTCCTCATGTAGTGGAGGTTGAAAACTGAAACACAGAGGGGGTATGTCTAGAGAGGCTCTGTTGTTGAAAAAAAAACTTTTCTTAAGACATCGTTCCTTCTGGTGTTTGTGACTGAGACAGTCAACTTTCTGGTAAGCAATATATATGTCAGGGAGGGAATTAGTTGAGATCCAGTAAGTCCTGAGCAGGTAACTCAGTTTTAAATTCACTCAGGATTGTTATATCTTCTGTTATCAGATATTTGAAAAGGCAAAAGATTACACAGATCATTGGAAAGGAGGACAAATGGAAGGAAAAGAGGATGCATAAACTGTTTAATGTTGACTGACAAGGGAAAGAAAGAAACAGATAATTTACAAGGACACAATACACAATTGTTTGAGTATTGTGATTTTGTTAAAAAAATATTAAATTATTTAAAAAATAAGATTTTAAAAGTTGGACAATATTTGACTTTAAGGCTATGTAAGGTTGTCAGTGATTCCTCATCACACTGGACCACCAGGGGGCTTCATCCAGATATTCTTCAGTATTCTTCATTGTTTGGACAAAGTGATGGAAGAAATATTTATCAATTTTGCAATTTACAGATGAATTTCAAAATGAAATGGGATAGATCAAACTCTAGAAAATATGCAGTTCAAAATGCTCTTGCTTGCAGGAATAGCTTGAAAATAATGAAATTGTATAAGATAAATTAACATTTGTCATTTTGAGGGGAGGGGAATCTAATGTATAGATAAAGAATAGGGCATATCTGGCTCAAAGACTTGTGGGGAAAAGATCTTAGAATTATGGCTGATCACAAGCTGCATTGTGATGTTGGTGTTAAAAAGGCAAATTTAGTTTTAGGACACATTAACAGAAATAAATTTTCCAAATATGAAAAGTAATTCTTCCACTCTGTTTTCATTGATCATATCCGCTTTGAATATTCAGGTAGCATAATATGAAAAAAAAAATGGGTAAACTGGAATAGAAGCAAAGAAAGGACAACAGGGATGATTAGGGAACTAGAAACTAAGTCTTGGGAAGAAAAACAAAAGAAATTAGGAATGTTCAATTTTAAGAATAATGAGAGGGATGTACTTATCAAGTATCTGAAATTGTGTTACACAGAACATACCTCCACTTACCCACTTACTATCTTTCCAGTAAACTTGAAATTGCTAGGAATTACAGGTAGTCCTTGACTTACAACTACAATTGAGCCCAACATTTCTGTTGCTAAGCAAGACAGTTGTTAAGTGAGTTTTGCCCCATTTTACGACCTTTCTTGCCACAATTGTTAAGTGAATCACTGCAGTTGTGTAGTTTGTATCATAGTTGTTAAGTAAACGTGGCTTCCCCATTCACTTTGCTTGTCAGACATCGCAAAAGGTGATCACATGATCCAGGGACACTGCAACTATCATAAATATGAATCTGTTGCCAAGAATCTGAATTTTGATCATGTCGCCATGGATTTTGCAATAGTTGTTAAGTTTGAAAAACGGACATAAACCACTTTTTTCAATGTCGTTGTAACTTCGAACAGTCACTAAACGAACTGTTGTATGTCGAGGACTACCTGATATTCAGTTAATAACTTCTGTGGATTTGTAAGACTGACATAAAAAGTTTAAGCTGTGTAATAAACAACTTAGAATTATTATCAAATTGTTTTGTGTTACTTCTAGAGCAGCTTTGATATCACGGTTTATTGCCAATAATTTTTGAGAAGTTGCAGTCTCTAAGACATGCCCTGTTTCCTTGAATTTATGTTCTGATTAAACTTTAAATTTCTAGAGAGTTTTATTCTGTACTATCTGAAATTCACGCATTATGTGATAGTGGTTGTATTAAGCCAAAAAGGATAGACACTGCCAATGTGCACGAGTGCAAACATAACTCTTAGCTTGAAACATCTTAAAATATTCCTTTTTTTCCCTGGGGTAATGAATAACTACTTTAAGGTGTTGCAGAAAAGTACTGTGTTGAGATTCCAAACTTCATTTTAGAGATTGAATAAAAAGAATTGCACTGTTCTTTATGGCATTAAGATTGCCTTGTCTTAAAGCAGTGGTTCTCAACCTTCCTAATGCCGCGAGCCCTGCCGCCGCGAGCCCCGCCCCGCCCCTCCCCATGCACGATGAGGTGACAAAGGGGGCGTGGCACCAAGATGGCGGCTAGCGCGCGCTTAGGTGACCCCTGTGAAAGGGTCATTCGACCTTCAAAGGGGTCGCGATCCACAGGTTGAGAACCGCTGTCTTAAAGTATAGAATGTTATATTTGTGTACTCAATTGTGTGGTCAATTGCTAATTTAAAGTATTTTATATTTCAGAACATTAATCCATTTGGGTTGATACTGTCTACTTGCATTAGCACAACATTGAAGTTCGATATTTTCCCATACAGGTAGTCCTCAGCTTACGACCACATTTGATCCCAAAATTTCTGTTGCTAAGCGAGACAGTTGTGAAGTGAATTTATCCTATTTTTTTTCAGTACCATTATAACTTCAAACAGTCACTAAACAAATGGTTGTAAGTCGAGAACTGTAATGATTTTCTAACTAAAAAGCATTGATCTTTCATCAAGATATACCTTCCTATAGTCCACCAACTGGAGTAAATTGTATGAGGGACAGCGTAGTGTTGGAAGTCAGATACTAAAGATCAAGTTTATACCTAAGCCACAATAGATAGACCTTGAGTTATAACTGTTCATTTCACAATGGTTCAAAGTTATAAAGACCTCAGAAAAGTGACTTATGATCCATCCTTGAAGTTACAACCGCAGCAACACATATACACACAATCACAATTTGGGTGCTTGACAGTTGCAGTGTCTTGTGGTCTTATGATCACAATTTGTGACCTTCCCAACTGAAAAGCAAAATCAATCGGGGAAGCTGGATTTGCTTAACAACCTTGTGATTCACTTAAGAAGCACGATAAAATGGTTGTAACATAGGGCGCAGTCATGTGATGACTCGATTTCATTGCTTAGCAACCAAAATTTTGGTCCCAATTGTGATTGTAAGTTGAGGACTACACAGTTAATTTCTTAGTAGTGATACAAAATAGCCTTAATGGCAAAGTAAAACAGCTTTTGTAGAGTCTAAAAAACTAACCATAGGTATATTTGTCTCAAGGTTTAGAACCTATTTCTTTCTCCTGCCATTTTGTCATAGCAAATTGTTTGCAGCTGTTTTTTCAAATTGTCATATAACAGTTTTCTGTTTCCCAAACTCCTTGCTTCTTGACTTGTCCAGCCATCCCACTAAAGGAGCTGAAAGAAGACATGTACATCAGTACATCAAAATCTTTCCAAGTCTTTGGATATCTAAAAATCGATTTGTGTACTGTACTGCTAAGATATAGATTCCTGTAGTGGTTAAAGTGTCAGGCTAGAAACTGGGAGACCATGAGTTCTAATTAGACCTTGGGGACAAAACCAGCTGACGTTGGGCTATTCGTTTTCTCTCAGACTCTTGGAAGAAGGCAACAACATACCACTTCCAAAAATGTTGCTAAGAAAGCTGAAGGGAGTTGTCCAGGAAGTTCCCAAAAGTCAACATTGACTAGAAAGTTCAATTCTCCCCCCACCCCCCCAGCTCCTAATTGGAGAGTTTTACTAGCAACTGCCTGTTAAATAATTGCTATACGCTACACTGTATGGGTTGCCATGTTTTAAAGTTCTTGGCAATTAACTGAATATTATTGTGGAATTAATTTGGTTAACTAAACTCCGGCTTAAGCTATTAAGATGAATGAGGCAAACACTTGGCAGACAGAGTAGTGTTATCTACCCTTTCATAAATCTTAGAACACTTCCACATATCTAAAGCCCTGCTGGCATAGTCAGAGTAAGGGAGGAATGATGGCAACTAATTTAAAACAAGACTAAGCAAACTTAAAGTAAAATAAAAGTATTTGAAATGTCATTTCTCCCTGACATTATCATTTTTTGTGAGGACTGAATTTTGCAGATCCAAAGCTTATCTGTTCTGTTTTTTGCAATTGGAGAGCCATTTCAGTGCAGTGGTTAAACTGCTGACCTCTAGAAACCAGGAAACCCCTGAGTTCTAGGCATGAAAGCCATCTTGATAACTTGGGCCAGCCTCTTTCTCCCAACCCAGCCTATCTCACAGGGCTGTTGTTGGGGGCAAAATAGGAATCAGGTGTATTAGGTATGATTGTTGCCTTAAGTTTACCATAGATAGATAGCTGGGGATTAAAAATATAACAGTAATAACAATAACACTGATGTTGGGGAAGTTACTTATGCAGCTTTCCTTCTGCCCTACACCACTGATGAGAATGACCAGAAATGTATCATTTGGCATGTCTTCTTACTGATTGTAGGATTGCAGCAGCTTAAAGTATAGAAATACTTTTCAAACTATTTTAGACATTCTTCTGATTTAGAAAAATATTTTTATATATATCTTGACCTGCTAGAATTTATTTTCAAACTACCAGTTTAGTTTTGGAGCTTAATTTCCTCTTGATATTCTGGAATGATTTTACTTATCTATATCTCTCATCTATAGTGCAAAAAGTCTTTCACTTAGCCTGGAAAAATAAAAGCAAACTAATTTGCATTGCCTAAATGCCATATTATAGTGGGAAGAGAAAAATAAAGTTCAAAATTTGTTTTACCAATCAGTTCATTATTTTCTTTAAAAATCTGTACAGAATAACTTGCTTTCTACATACTGCATATCATTCTTTCTCCTATCTATGAAATGTTGCCCTTCATTGCATATTTTTAATATTTTTGAAATATATTAATGACTTAAAAACAATACAGTTTATGTTTGTTGTTGATTTTAGATTACTTTGCTTTAAAAATCTAATACTTATGCAAAGAACATTGTGTTAATTGTGTTTAAGGACTTTTCCCCATTTCCAGTAAAATTGGTATAAAAAGTTACCTTCCCTCATCCCTATAACTCCTACAATGCCTCACATTGGGGTTGACCATTTGTATCTCAGATAAAGAAGGCAGGAAGCTAGTTAATTTTGTCTAAAGTCATAGTAAAAAAAATATCCCCGAAGAAGGCAATAGAATGAATCATGCCAAGAAAAGTACTTAGATGTATCTATGCAAGTTAACAGGAATCCAACTCAACTGGAGAGAAACCAATAACATTTCCAGTTCGGAAGTCTAGAAAGTGCAAGTTTTATATTTGATCCCAAAACTTTTGATTGCTATAGATCAATGTATGATATAAAAAGTATTTAATAAATAATATTTAGATTCACATTTCATGATACTTGAGGCTAGAAAACTTGGAGAGGAATATTGGTTGGATACTGGATACTTGTATACGAATGTTTAAATTTCACTACATATTGCTCTTCATGACTGTAGAAGAGTTGAAAATTCTGAAGATATAGTTAATTGATTAGAATTTATTAGCTGAGTACAGTAAAGACTTCAAGTCATATAGCTCATTGTACAGTCAAATTGCAAAGGTGAACTGCTTTTTCATTCTCATAAGATCTTAAGGACTAATATACGCAAATCTATTCTTTTTATTTCAAAAATAGAACACTATCTTGTTTTGAAATGTAAACATGAGTAGATCATTTCTTAACTTGTGATAGGACAATCTTGGACATTTATACTAAAGAACAATATAAAGTATTTCCTGAAATGGGAGGTGGGAAGATAACTAGCAGGCTCATTGAAACATTTAACTAGCTTTTTAGTATAGGTTTTTTAAATGGCATTGACTAATAAAATTGCAGAGGCTTTATTTTTTGCTTCAGTTATAATTGATCTTATACATATCAAATATGATCATTGTATAGTTTAGCTGGTTTAGTAGTCTCTGTGTACTACCGTAGTTCTTCGTGCAAGTATGAGCTTCAGGAATAAAATTATAAATCCTTTAGCACTGGGATGTGTATGGGTTTCCAACTCTTGTTTTTAATACTACATTTCTTACACATTATCTGTCAGCATAACAATCCTAAAACAACTTAAAAACATTGATAAACATTTGGGATTTAAAATATAATAAATAGCATTTAAAAGCAAACTAACCTATAGGATACATAACATAGGTCAATTGATATTAATGGCTCTTTGGAGTTGGGAAAGGGAAGCATTTCTGGAATGATCTTCACTGTATTCCTTCCTCTCCCTTCAGAAAATTGTCTTAAAACATGTATATAGTGACTTATAGTACTTACTTTCCTTGCATTTAAGGAGAAAAATATTAAAGGTTATGCTCATAAATATTTAGCTTTTAGAGACAGTTGCCTGAAATTAAATAATTTGGATTTTGGATCTGACTAGAATTATACCTTTTTTATTAAAGCATTTGTTAAAATGAAAATATCTCTACATTACTGATTTTGCTCTTTTGTGTCCTGTTTTCTTTATATACTCTCCCTGAAGCAATTTACTCTGCAGGAGTCAGTCTTCTAATTAAGTTTTTGCCTGTCTGCTCTCTTTCCTTATGCCTCTCCTTCCTTCTCAAATGCTCTTACATATGATAGTCAGACTGTTTCGTTCTATTTATATTCAAATATTTAAATGCTATCTCCTTATCTTAATTTAATTGAATCTTTCCTCTTGTCCTTCCCTTTTAACATTCTTCTTTCTATGTGTTGAATATATTATAAACCACAGATGATAAACAGTTGGAGTATATTTTGGTATATAATTTATATATAGTGTCTAGCAGTTTTAGCACTTTTATAATACTTGTCATAATAAGTATCAGACATATTTATATTTTCTATGCACTTGCATATATAACAATTCCATAAATGTTGGAATTTGCTTTTAAAGTGAATTCAAATAAATTGGGTTTTAATATTTGTAACCTTTTAACATTTTTAACAATTTTCCCATCTGTTCTGTAAGAGAGGAGTTTAAAATTAGCCATCTTATGTTACACAACCAAATAATGTTTGTCTGCTGGAGATAAGGGCTTATCACTAAGCCCAGTAACAACTTAGACTTCAAAGCATAGCTCTTTATGAGTCTTGAGAATTCTGTCAATACTTAGAGATGAAGAGGTGAGAGAAGTAGTAGCCCAATGAACTGTGTGAAATTTTGTAAGTAAGTGATAGCTAAGAATGGGACTCTTTTTAAAGCCATTCATTGTTCAGAAAATGAAGAAATATTGTAATGTGTATTTGCTTTCTGGTTTCTAGCAATTCTCACACTTAATTGCATTTTCTTAAGCAGTCTTAAGTGTCTGACTACTCTGACACTTCTTACATGTATTTCTTAATTGTTTTATTTCCATTTATAGATTGTGTGTAATTTAAAAATTACACTGGCAAAATTAACTGGGTATTTATTTACATCATTTGACATTCATGAAAATGGATTGGTAAAACTTTGTGAATTTTGTTCTATACAGCGAGGGTTCAAGCCAGTTTTGTTCCATACAGCAAGGGTTCATGGGGTTCCATGAATACCATCTGGATGATCGTATGTCCATGGTGCCTGCAAATGCTATGCGGTTGATGCCTGCAAAACAGAAGATGGAAATTATTATCATTTTTCCCTTGATGCTGTTCCATCTCTTCAGAAATGTATCAATACGGACATTACTGCGCTTTATTAAGAAACTGTCGTAATCCATCTTTAGCATTGCACTTGTGCAATGCTTTGTGTCCATATTAGTTTGATTTAGTCAGAAAAGTTCTGTTTCCCTTAAGAACTGCGTTTACATTTTGCTAAGATCTAGTTAAATGTGGAGTGGAGTAGATCTTCATTGAGGTCTATAGGCAATTCCAGTTTCTTTGAGCAACATCAGTGTGATATGTAAAAATATTTGGGCCTCACTGACAAAATGGTATCAAAAGATATTTCAAGTTCTGTTACAAAATTGAGTGTAAATGTCCAAGGTATGAGTTGTCCTCACTGACCATTTGTTCAGCAACTGGTCAAAGTTATAATAATGCCGAAAAATACATTTATGGTCCATTTATAACCACTTAAGTTTTCACAATGTCCCTTAGTCATGATGGTGGTACTTAGTCAGCCCTGTTGGTGCAGCAGTTAGAATACAGTACTGCAAGCTAACTCTGCCCACAGCCTGGAGTTCGATCCTGACAGGGCTCAAGATTGTCTCCCTTCCATCCTTCCAAGGTTGGAAAAATAAGCATCCAGATTGTAGGGCAATTTGCTGACATTCTAAACCCCTCAGAGAGTGCTGTAAAGCACTATGGAGTGGTATATCAGTGTAAGTGCTATTACTATGATCTCCATTATAGTCAGTATGTGTTGTCTTGTGCCTGACCTATAGGTTTTTCTTCTTTTTTAACCCCTTTCAGAGGAGAGAGATTGGAGAGAACGGGATTACAAGTCAATTGTTTGCTGTTCTATACATTGAAAGCAGCGTGATTGCACCGGCAGCCCAGGGCTTGGAAGCCATGGGTGCGTTATTTCAACCATTTTTCTCTTGAAATCTCTCTGCTCTGGGGGGAAGGGAGGAAACAAGTGATTTCTGTGGGCAATTTCTCCTTTGCCTGACCTTTTCCCTCTGTTGGTATGGTCACATTGTTTTCAGTATGTAAAAAAAAAACAGTTTACTTTCTTAAAATGTCTTTTTCTCCAATCTCTCCACTTTATCAGGGAGAGGGGAAGAGAAAAAAGTAATTTCTGTCTGCAGTCTCCTCCTCCTGACACCGCTCCCCTTGCAGAGTATTGTGGAATATTAAGAAAACATTTTCATAGTGGAACATCCATTTGGAGATAACTACAATAATCTGGATAGACTGAATCTCACAAGTATAAGCAGAAGGATCTTTTCTTAGGTATTGTCAATTGTTCTACAGGTAGTCCCCAGTTGTGGCTAGCAACTCCACCACTAAGCAAAGCAGTTACTAAGTGTAAATGGCCTCAGTTTTGCTTTGGGTTGGAAAGAAATAAGACTATTTATTCTCCACTGCTCTTTGGAATACTCAAGTGCCTGCTTGCAAGTAGATCTCAACTTACAACCAGTTGCTTAGCAACTGTTTAAAGTTCTGAATGCCTCAAAAGGTAATTATGACCCAGTTCCAAAGTTCTGACAGAGCCCCCCCCCCCCCGTCACATGACTGCATTTTAGGCGCTCAGCATCCGGCTCACATTTACAGCCATTTGCAACATCCCACAGTTAACAAGACTTCAATTTACAATGTTCTTGTTAAAAACTGTGATTTACTTCCAGGTTTTTTGGCAAAAACACCCCAGAGCGAAACAGTGGGTTCATTTAATGACCATTCCAAAAACAAAAAGTCATAAAAAAAGTTTTATAAGAAGTTTTTATTTTATTTTATAACTTACAAAAATTCCAATTTCTATCAAACAGTGTGTTGTCTGGGTAAAAATTGTTTTAGGAAATAATGTATTTACAACAGTATTCATTAAATTAGTATCAATTATAATAATAACAATAACCATAGTCTTTGTTTAACCAATTTAACATACCTTCCTTATATCACTAATCCTTCCATATATTTCCCTGTTTCTAGCTCCTGTTTTTGTCAGCTAACCATGATTAAAATAAGTCCCAAGTCAAAAAATATTCAGCTTCTTTCTTTTCTTTTTCCTTAATTATAAGTATTAGCTTATAATTTAAATAAAAAGTCATACAATTTATGTTGGTCACATAATGATCTATTTTATAATCAACATGACTTATCACTGTAGTGGGCAGACTCTGTTATGATTGTAAGTTGAATCATGTACCTATACATGTAGGAACATGTAACAACACAAGATTGTAAGGAATATAAATCCTTCCATTACCCAGCATTCAGTTAGAAATGAGGATGCTTCTTGGATGAGAAGCAAAATGTCTTCAAGAATTAAAAAAAAAGAAAGTCCAGTTGCATTTTGAAAAAGCATCTTTGGGACAATCATGACCTGAATGATTGAGAATCTCCATAGATATGTACCTGTACTTTTTTGATACACATTGAAAGCAATGCAGTCATGTTGGCAATACAGGGCTGGTAGTTGCAGGCACACTATGCAAATATCTTACAGTATTCTCTTGAAAACTCCTCCAATCTCTCAGCTTGGGAGGTGGGAGAGAGAGAAAAAAGTAAGGATTTCAGTAGGCAATCTTGCTTTTGCCTGATTATTTTTTTCCTTCGTGGAGCAGAGAGTTTGGAGAGAAAGGGATTACAAGAGAGAAATCTGTTTGCTTTTGTACACATCAAAAGCAATATGATTGCACTATATGAATACACTAACTATATATTCACTCCTGATGCATATTAATATCAGAGTAAAAGTTTGGTCGCTTCCTTTACATGATATTCCCTATTCCAAAGAATGTTCTATATAGACAACATTCAGAGTAGTCAATCTTGGATGATAGTGAAGCTTGGTCTACTAGAGTGTAGAACTTGATCACAGTAAACTTTTGTAGTATTTGCAAAGAAATTTTTTAAATTTTTTTTGTAAAGAAAATGATTTTTGTCACTTGTCACTTCTTTCTATAGCCTAACCCATTTCCATTTTTTTTATAAATAGTAGCATCCCATCTTTGTTTTTGTTTTTATCTTTTTCCAGACTTCTCCACTTAACTATTGGTTTGCCCATGCTCTTTCTCTGCTGGGTATTGCTAAGGGAGGTTAATAGTTGCTGCAACAACAACAAAAAGAACAGCCTCCTTATAATGGAAAAAAATAATAATTCTTGTCTTTATCATCTATCAGCATAACTAAAACCATGTATGATATTGGTATAATGACTGTTGGAGTGGATCTTGTTAAACTGAATTAACAGTCTTTTGAATGGGATAACGTATATATGCGATAATTGACTGACAAGGAAGAGGGGCATAGGACAGCATGTACTTTGTTTCATCCGTGCTGACCTACAATGCTTGCCTTCGCAGATGGAACATGAGGATTTTGTAATGGAAGGGCATGGCAAGACTCCACCTCCTGGTGAAGAAAACAAACAGTGAGTCATGTTTATTTAAGAAGGGCCTTAATAGAATATGATACAAAGCACTTGTGAGTAAACGTGGATGAACTCTTAACTTCCCTTTTTAAGGAATTCATTATTTAGTTATTTTAATGTTAAACTTAAACTGCTAGTATATGCAATTTTAAACATACTTACTAGGAAGTAAGTATCATTGAACATGGTGGCTTACTTCTGAGTGAAATTTGGAGCAAACCATTAAAAGGTATTTCGATGGATATAGTATGGTGTACAGGTACTGCCAACAGCATTGAAAAGCTGCCACCTTTTTGCAAATAGAATTGCAGTAGTATACAAACTAAGTTCTCTCAATTAATGTTCTATATTTATCTCAGGTGCATTTGTTATGAAATATGAGTCTTAGCATTTCAGTCCTCAACAAATCCAAGTAAGTACTATTATATGCACCAGGAGCTGTAATTAAACTATAGTGTTACTCTGCAGCAGTATACTATGGTCTAATGAAAGTGCATAAAGATCATAGTGAATTACTTTTGATAATGCAGTTAAATTTAATTGTTATGGGATGTTTTTCTTTTGACATATTCTGTAATCCAAATGATATTGATTTCTTTAAGAGACTCCCAGTACTGCATCTTGAAACAACTGTGTTTTAAGGTAGTTCACAGCAATTTTTCAGTACTTTTATTATCATTATCTAGAAATCGTAAGACTTGACTGAATGATTTTCAGATCACTGTGAGCTGTGGTGACATTCTCTCCTCAGTAGGCTTTTGCTTACCTCTCACAATCCAAAATCCACTTTCTTATATATTCCTTTTCCATCAATTATATTGGTCTCCTAGTTTCCCATAGGTTATGGGGTGTTTTGTTAATGAAATTTATACCTTCTAGGCATCTTTACTACAAACTCTTTTTTATCAACCCACACTTTTAGCACAGTGTTCCATGTGGATTAATTCACTGAATTAAAAACTCTTGTGTTAGTATGTTAAAAATATATTTGAATTACTGATAACATTACTGATGAAAGAATTCTGCTACATTGTGACAAGATTATTATGTAGCATTAATATGAGTATGTAAAGTTATATGTACAACTTTAATAATTGCCTATATGTTTACTTCGATTGCTTTCTATTTGAAACAGAAAAATCATAAAAGTTCTTGCAGTATATCAAATATAAACTTAATTTGTTTGGCTTATGTAACAAGAATGCAAAACTCATAAAACCAAGGTCTGAAGACCATTATTTGTACTTTAAGAACAAAATTATATTGAAAGAACTGATATATATACATATATATATA
>QLTV01004445.1:3505530-3516502 GCA_003457575.1 Thermophis baileyi
ACTTACATTGCAGCCCTCTTACCTCAGGGTAGAGGACTTAAATGAGGTCACTCCCATTTTTTTCTTTGCAACTAACTTGCTAGACAGATGTGGTTAAAAGAGAATAGTAGCCCTATAGAGACAAAGATGAGTCTGGGAAGTGAATTAAAAAATGAATAAGAATTGAAGCACTAAAGAGGAGAAGAGATGATGGATAGAAAGAATTGCCCTTTAAATATTAAAGTAGCCTGATTGTAAGCTGAAAGAGGCAGAAATAAAATTAGGGGGAATATTAGAATATAATTTTTTATAGAATGAATAAAAATAATAGATAGAAAGATTAGAAGTTTACACATGTTAGGCATTTTTTTAAATGTATGTTTAAATACTATAATGAGGATTACTTAAATTTGATAAATGTGATAGAGATTACTAACATTGTTAGCGTGAATTGGATTAATATGAATGATACCCAGAAACAACTTTGCCTATACATAATAGAGAAATGTTTAGATTGAACAAGAAAGATAGAGATGAAGATAGAGATAAAGATGAGGAGTTAGGCATTTTTTGTTTATGTATGTTTAAACAATATAATTGAGGATTACTTAAATTTAATAAATGTGATAGAGATTACTAATATTATTACTGCGAATTGGATTAATATGAATGATACCCAGAACTAACTCTGTCCACACACAATATGGATGTATATTTAAAAATAATAATAATAAATATAATTTTAAAAAAAGAGAATAGTAGTCCTAAGGTAATGGTCTGAATAGGGAAGATGAACCTTATTCTTTGATCAAAGACTCACATTGTAGACATTACAGAAAACTATTTCTCTGTTTTTCAGCCTAAAAGGTCTTCTTTTGCAGCAATGATTCGTTTAAGCATTATAAGATCATCTCTCCTCCAATAATAATATAAATTATACTTTTTCTATACTTCTAATTACAAACAGAACAGGACAATTTCTGGGTTTTCTTTTTCAATATAATAAGGCTTGTTTTAGAAGCTTCATTTAAAGCACATTCTGGAAACGTATCTTGCAAACAATAATATCGGAAATTCCATCTCTGTGTGTAAATAAATATGCTGCTACTCATGCAAGTAATCATTTTTTTTCCAAACTCACTAGTTAAGAAAAGTTGTGTGGATACTAGCACAATCTTTGATTCATGTCGTTTCTGGCAAATGCAGAAATTTTTACTGAAGACCATTCTGATTCTCAATATTTATTTTTGGAAAATACTATTTTCTCCTCTTCTCCTTCTTCCAAAATTGCCTTCAGGTGAAGTGCAACTCCTGTTAACTGACATATCTATTCAGTTTTTAAATGTAACTTATTACGTTACTATTCCCCTTTTATTGTATATAGCTCAAGGCAGCATACGTAATGTTCCTGTCTATTTTCCTCATAATGACAAACACATAAAGTAGAAATGGTTTGCCATTAATATCCTAAAATAATCTATCATCTAGACCAGCGGTTCTCAACCTGTGGGTCGCGACCCCTTTGGGGGTCGAACGACCATTTCACAGGGGTCGCCGCGTGCGTTAGCCCGCCATCTTGGTGCCACCGTCACTGCAGGGGTGAAATGCTCCCGGTTCAGCCGTGCCTGCAGGTCGCCGGATAGCCGGTAGCAACAGAAGCGGGAGACTTTGCCCACCCGCCCGGATGCCGCCATTTGGGTTCTTTTACCCTCTGCGCATGCGCAGAACGCTTTGCGCATGCGCAGAGGGTAAAAGAACCCAAATGGCGGCATCCGGGCGAAGTCTCCCGCTTCCGACGCTATCAGCTGTCCGGCGACCCGCAGGCAAGCCCGAACCGGGAGCATTTCGCCCCTGGTGTCACGCCCCCTTTGTCACCTCATCCCGCGCGGGGAGGGGGCGGGGAGGGGGTCGCGGCAGCGGGGGGGTCACGGAGGGGTCGCGGCATTAGAAAGGTTGAGAACCACTGATCTAGACTTTCCAGATAGTTCACCTCCATATGCTAACCAGATCTGTTTCTGTTTGGGTTTCTAGATCATCTAAGGTCAGTTGAATCCTACCACATGCTGATGCTGGCTTCTGTTAATTAAAAATCGGTTGCAAGTTTTATTATGATTACATTATGCTTTCCTTGTTTTCTTTTCCTAAATCTACCAAATTCTGCCAATAGATCCCAATTACCTGCTTCAAGAGCAGAGTTTGAGCCCCAGAAAATAGGCTACCCCATGTGGATCAAGGAGTCCAACTTAATCCCTAGAGCAGAATTAGATAGATGATAGATAGATAGATAGATAGATAGATAGATAGATAGATAGATAGATAGATAGATAGATAGATAGATAGATAGATAGATANGATAGATGATAGATAGATAGATAGATAGATAGATGATAGATAGATGATAGATAGATGATAGATAGATAATAGATAGATAGATAGATAGATAGATAGATAGATAGATAGATAGATAGATAGATAGATAGATAGATGATAGATAGATAGATAGATAGATAGATAGATAGATAGATAGATAGATAGATAGATAGATAGATAGAAGCTTCATTCTTCCTGTGAGAATTCTTGTAACATTAATCCTATTTATAGCTCTTTCTGGTTTTAATGACAAAAAAAATCAGTTCCTTGCTGTGCAATGCAACCCCCTACTCCTTTTTCAAAAAAAAATATCCTCTTCCCTTTAGGCTTTCTGAAAATAAATTGGATAGAGATGGGTTCTTGTAGACATGTGTCTACAAGGAGATCTATAGTGCCTCAGACTATTTGAAAGGGCAAAAATGTTGATTGTATACCATATTTTTCGGAGTTTAAGACACACTTTTTCCCCCTAAAAGAGGGTGGAAATGTTGGTGCGTCTTATACACCGAATACAGCCATTTTTGGCCTCCCGAAGCCCTGCGCTGCGTGAAAACGGGTGCGCAAAGGGTTTGGGAGGTCTGCAGAGTGCTCCTGGGGGCTGGGATAGGGCAAAATCACCCCCGTTTTTGCAAAAAACGGGCAAAAAATGGCCCGTTTTTCACAAAAACGGGATGTGTAGAGGGTTTGGGAGGTCTGCAGAGTGCTCCTGGGGGAAGGGCAAAAACTTTTTTTTTCTTACTTACCTCTTCAAAATCTTGGTGCGTCTTATACACTCGTGCGTCTTATACTCCGAAAAATACGGTACTTAGGGAGGCATAGACTTTCCTCTCCTAAAACATCATTTTCACCTTCCCCTTACTAAACATGGTGATTTTGGTATTTCCAAAGTCAAAGTATATCTGTCTGTCTTGTCTGTTTCTCCAGATGAAGGCTGTGTACTGAGTATTTTTTTATTAGAAGAAAAATGTGTACACTATCTAGAAACAGGAATGTACTTCTCCTCCATGGCTTGGAAGCAACAGGTATAGCCTTGAGGAAAATTTTTAAGTGATCACCGTAGAAATCAAACTTCGATCACACATAGGAATCATAACCTAGTGCTCCAGTTAAAGTTTTGTAAATCATTTAAGGAAATTAAGATTTTGTCTTAGCTCGTTCTGCTAATTGACTTACATACCTCAGCTTGCCAAAGATCAGACATAGCTCTCAGTCCAAGAAAAATGGCACACCCGTGGTTTACGGTCAAATTCAAACATCCTTGTGAAATTGGATGCATTGAATTGGATGAAGCAATGCAACTTGTCCTCTCTAGATATAGATTGTAAGAGTTACAAATAAGGCTAGAAGTCTTCTCAGCTGAAAACTGAAGTGTCTGGCAACAATAATATCCCTAGGGCCGTGATGGCGAACCTATGGCACGCGTGCCACAGGTGGCATGCAGAGCCCTCTCTGCAGGCATGCGAGCCATCGCCCCAGCTCAGCTCCAATGCGTATGCGCGCGTATATTCTGACCTAGGCTTCCTGATAAAGTATAAATCACAAACGTCCCAAAAAACCTTTTTATTTCAACGGCTGTGAATTATGTTCATTCACAGCCGTAATAAGTCCCAAACAGTTTTAATTAGTCCCACAGAAGTCTGCCACAGTCTTTCAGGAGAAGGCTGATAAGCACCCACCTTTATATCTATTGATACGCTGCCAAAGACCTAATTGGCAAGTAGCTTTGCAAGGCCAAACGGAGCACAGAGTCAAAACGGAGCTGCTGAGTTACACGGAACAGAAATGAACCAAGTTGCTTCCTGCAACGCTCACATCCGTTTGCTCCTCTTTTATGTCCTATGGGAGGGGCCAATCATCTCCAAGCCTTACTCCCGAGTAGCCCTTTTCTTCTTTAACTGTTCTTGTCTTCTGGCAGCTCTGCGCATGCGCGCATTGGGAACAGGCTCCCCTTGTTCCTCTGCCTCGCTGATGTCAGCCTCTGGAGTCAGCACAGAACTCCCAGATGGCCCGGGCCCAATCTCTGCCTCCTACACAGAGCCTTCTCCAGACTCCAGGACTGGCCCATGTTCCTCCCCAGCCTCCTCGCTGTCCGACTCTGCTGCAAGCTCCGCAGGCCGCTAGCGGACCACAACAGCGCGCCTCCCGCCGGCCAACTGATTTCCGGGTTTCTGCTGCGCATGCGTGGGGGGAAGGAGCGCATGCGCGAGACGTGCATGCATGCACGGGGGTGGGGGGCATGTGGGAGATGGGCGTACATGCGGGGGAGCGGGGGGGGTCACGTGCACATGCATGGGTGGGCGGGGTGCGCGCACATGGGTCGCGCGCGCATTGCATTATGGGTTATAAGTGCAGGGAGGCCTAGGCCCAAAACGGGGCACGGGGGGTGCGGCGCAGCCTCCCTGCGGCCCATTTTTGTTCCCAGAAGGTTGCAGGGAGGCCTACTAGGCCCAAAACGGGGTGCAGGGGGTGCGGTGCGGTCCCCCGGGGCCCATTTTTGCTCCCAGGAGGCTGCAGGGAGGCCTACTAGGCCCAAAACGGCACGCAAGGGGTTCGGTGCAGCCCCCTGTGTCCCGTTTTTGCTCCCAGGAGGCTGCAGGGAGGCCTACTAGGCCCAAAACGGGGTGCGGGGGGACGCAGCATGGCCCTCCCGCGGCCCGTTTTTGCTCCCAGGAGAATGCAGGGAGGCCTACTAGGCCCAAAATGGGGCGCAGGGGGTTCAGTGCAGCCCCCTGTGGCCTGTTTTTGCTCCCAGGAGGCTGCAGGGAGGCCTACTAGGCCCAAAATGGGGCATGGGGGTCACGCGGGGGGGTTGCACGCACATTGCATTATGGGTGTGGGCACGCGCGCTTTCGGCACACAACAACAAAAAGGTTAGCCATCACTGCCCTAGGGATATTTTGTGACTCAGTATAATATAATAAAAAATGAGAAAGGGGAGAAAAACCGAATGCTAGTTTAAAAATAAGAGATTTTATGTTCACCTGTTAAAAATTAAGTATTCATTCCCTATAGCTGCTAACCATTTACAATAGTAATATGTATAGTATATAAATTCCTGAAAAATTGCTGTTTTTCATCAGCTTTTTTGATAGGATGGTGAACTGGATTTTTAGTTCAGTCATTTAGATAGAGAATGAATGAGGATTGAATCACAAACAAATATATAGAGTGGTAGAATGAGATAAGAAGAAAGGGAAAATACAGTAAAGCTACAGTAGCATGGAGTTGATGAGCTCCTTTAGAAGTTTAAAGAAGCAAAGACAGTGTATCAAGCAGGATGTGGACATGTTAGAAGCCTGGTTAAATAAGTATGAAGAAGAACAATAGAGTATTGGTGTAAAAACTAGGTTGTACATATTTTTCTCCTGTGCGCTGCTACGAGAGTCCAAGCAATGGGTTAATCTCGGTCAGATGATCAGGGACTGAGTTATTCATAGATTAAAGCACGCCCTTTGTGCACCGCTGGTGAAAGCCCGCCAGTTTCAAAACTCAGTCAGTGAGAGGGACACGCTTTAATTCAGCTCCCATTTTTTATTTTTCCTATTGCTTGGACTCTCTTCATTTATTTTCAGGTTTGTATTCTATCGACAGGGGTGTGCTGGTTAGTCGGTACGCTGACAAGAACCGCCCCCCCTCCCTCATTTTCGTATATGTGGCTGTAGAGTTCCTGCCCCAAGGGGCCATACTCTTTGTCGTGCCTTTGTTATTGCTGCCTGTCTGGGGTCCCTGCCCCGTGGGACTATACCCCCTTCTGTGTTGCTTGTTTGGAGTCGCTGCCTCGTGGGGCTATACTCCTGTTCGGCACATTCCTCCTGGGCGCTCCAGTGATGAGGGCTATTTCCTGGGGCCGTTATAACAGCCACGTGGTGTAGGGAATCCCCTGGCTTACCGGGGATCGCCCCTTCAGCTGGCCTCCCTTTTTTGTGGAGCGGTGATTGTTTTGCTTTCATCGTCGACGCTGGAGCCGTTTCAAATGCCGGCTGAGCTGCTTCTGCTCGCACTGAATTGCCTCTTGCTGAGCAGATCGCTGCCCTCTTCTGGTGGGTGGACGGCCATTTCAGCTTCTGGCATGATTTCTTAGGAGCCAGCGGCCATTTTGTTTGGTCGTTAATTTGAGTATGTGATCCACCTAGTGCTGGTAGCCATTTTAAGGGCTCCTGAGTTCCGGTGGCCATTTTGTTTGCCAGAAAAACGCTTTGTGGGTTTTTTTGGCTGCTTGCTTTCTTCGCTTGCTGATATTTCTGAGCTCCGGTGCGATTCATCATTTCTGATCTGAGCAGCTTCATTTCAAGGAGCCATTTTGTAGAGGCTGGATGAGTGATACGACCTCCAGCCATTTCGGGAGGCCTCCCTTCCTTTGCCTGGCCTTATTGCAGTCCCTGCCCCGGCTATAATCAGACCCAGACCTCGTGGCTCGCTAATCACATTAATTCTAACCTTCACGATGGCAGATAAGCCCAGGGAAGTTACTGAAAAATAGTCATCCAGCACTTCAGCCCCAAAGAAGGCTTCTTCTAAGAGCCATTCTTCTAAAAGCAGGTCTCAATCTGCTGAATCATCTACCTCTGTGGCATCAATGAAGGATGCAGAGCACAGACTCAGGGCATTAGAGAAGCAGTTTGAGAAGGCCCAAAAACAGGCCTCAATGTCTCTGCCTCTGCAGACATCTCCTCAGCCTTTGGCCCAACAGCAGATTCAGGTTCCTCAACCATCTCTGCCTATACAATCTGATCTAACTGGTAATCTGCAACTGGCTACAGTCCCGGATCCTGTGGCAGATTGGTCCCCAGAACACCAACCAGAGGCTCAGGCTGCGCATGCTGAGGGTTCTTCTGCTCAAGTTTGCCAGGCCAGTGGCACCATTGCTTCAGCGACTACCCCGGCCTCCAACAGGGCCGCTCCTGCAGCAACCTTCACCCCCACTGCGGTGGGGCTCCGCCAGGGGGTGAATGCATGGCAACAGCTTCCTCCAGCATTGCAAGATATGATTGCTAATGCCTACTCCCAGGGCATTGCAATGGGCATCCAGCAGAACTCGGCCTATCCTACTGTTCCAGTCCCTCTGCAGGGTGCCTGGTCTCAGGCTGCTGATGAGTACTCCTATCATTCTTCTGATGTGGGTGAGGCATCCTTGCATGGCGAAGCATCGTTACACGGTGAAGGAAGTGTTCTTGATGAGGAGTTTTCTGATGATGAGGGTATCGTTCCCGAGCAGCCTGTATTTACGGGTCTCTTTAAGCCGTCTCTATTTAAGACCTTATTACGCAAGGCCAAGCTCACTGTCAATCTGGGTGTCGCTGCCCAGTTGGCTGCCCAGTCTGTGGGTATTGATCCTGCGGCCGGCCTCTTCTCCGAGCCGGAAAGAGAGACCGAGTTTTTGCCTTCCTCCAAGTTGTTCATCGAGACAATCAAGAGGGCCTGGGGACAGCCGGCCCCCGCACCTGGCCCTACCTCAATGGAGCGTCGGTTCTATGGATTTGGTCCAGAGATTGATGAAATCCTCCAACTTCCGACAGTGGACTCTCCCATCGCGAACTTGGTGTCTTCGGCTGTGATGCCATCTGAGGTAGCAGAAGGCCTTAAGCCCGATAACCGTAAGGCTGAATCCATCCTGCGGAAGTCTCACCAAGCAGCGGCTTGGTCTGTCAGGGCGGCTACGGCTGCGTCCTTCTTTAACCGCACATCCATCATGTGGATTAGGGAGATGCAGTCGTGCCTCGGAGCTGAGGACTCCCGTCTGCGCCAAGATTTAACCAAATTGTTGGCGGCGGAATTCTCCGCTGATGCAACACTCAATGCGGCCAAGTTCGCTTCCCGTGCTATGGGGGCGAACGTCACTTCTCGTAGGATGCTATGGCTGCGCAATTGGTCGACGGACGCGCTTTCGAAATGGCGTCTCGCAGCTGCTCCCTTCTCTGGCACACGACTCTTTGGCGAGTCGCTGGACGCTATCCTCATGGAGGATAGGGACAAGCGCAAAGTGCTCCCCAGGGTTCACAGGAGGGCTGACCAAAGCTCCACTCCATTCTTCAGACGTCAGCCCTTTCAGCCTGAGTCTTCCTTTGGGGGTCCCCAACCCCAGAGGTCGTACTACCAGGGGTCCGACCGTCAAGACCGTTCCGGCACCAGGGACAGGGGGCGTCCCTTTTCCCAGAACAGACGTCCCTTCAGGGGCTCTGGATCTAGGGGATTCAGGAGGTCCAAATGACTCCTTATTGGACCTTCCCATCGGGGGCAGGCTCCAGTATTTCGCCGCCCAATGGGAAACAACGTCTTCAGACGCATGGGCCGTACAGACCATCCGCCTTGGCCTCAGAATCGATTTTGTCGCCCGACCTCCCACCAGATTTGTTCGCTGTTCCGTTTTGCACCAAACGGAACGTTGATGGACGCAGAGATCCACCATCTTCTACAGATAGCGGCCATAGAGAGGGTGCTTTCTCCAGGCGTTGCAGGCTCATGGTTTCTCGAACTTTGCCAAAGGTCACTTGACACCGACTACCTCTTTGTTGCACCTCGGGGCAGTCATCGACACCATGACGTGCGAGGTGTTCCTATCTCCTGAATTCAGGGACAGTATCGTCTCCTTCATTGCGACGGTTCGCCAGCTGCGTCGAGTGCCGGTGTCGTTGCTTTCCAAGCTCCTCGGCAAGCTTATCTCATGCATTGGAATAGTTCCCTGGGCTCGCTTACATACTCGGCCGCTCCAGTGGAGTCTCCTGCCATTCCAGCGCCGGGGAACCAGCCATTCCAACACCGTTGTTTCGGTGTCGTCCTTCGCTCCCTGGCCTGGTGGTCCTCTCCAGCTTTACTGAAGGGTTGTTCCTTCCTGGAACCCACCAGAGTGACTGTTACAACCGATGCTAGCCTAAAATTCGGGTGGGGAGTGCACACGGGGTGTCTCCTGGCCCAGGGCCGTTGGACTCCGGCGGACCTAGCCAATGCCAACATCAACTTGCTGGAACTGCGGGCAGTGGCACTGGCCCTCCGGCACTTCGAATCCACTCTCCTGAATTGTCACATTCTAGTCCTCACGGACAATGTTGCCTCCCGCTCCCACATCAATCGGCAAGGGGGCACAAGGTCGAGACGCCTCATGCACAAAGCGGCGAGCCTTGGTCGCTGGGCGGAGTCTCATGTTCTGTCTCTTACAGCGGAACACATCTCCGGGGTCCACAATCAGCAAGCGGACTGGCTGAGTCGCGCCACGGTGGACCCGGCGGAATGGCGCCTTCATCCCAAGCTGTTCCAGGATCTGTGCATGAGGTTTGGCCATCCACAAGTGGACTTATTTGCAACTCCCACCAACACCCAGTTGCCGAGGTTTTACTCCAGGTTCCCAGTTCCAGGAGCGGAGGGGGTCAATGCCCTACGCAGTCCCTGGCCCCCAGGGCTGCTATATGCGTTTCCACCACTTCCTCTCATTCCACGAGTCATCCGGAAGTTGCTGGCAGAGAACGTGGACATCCTCCTTGTCGCGCCCCACTGGCCCCGTCGCCCTTGGTTTGCGGACCTGGTGGAACTCTCGGTGTCTCCCCCATGGAGGATTCCGGTCTCCAAGATCTCCCTCAGTCAGGGGGCTCTTCTTCACCCAGAGCCCCATTGGCTACAACTGACCGTCTGGCACTTGAGGGGGAGTTCCTGAGAGCAGACGATCTGCCGGACGACGTCATATTCACCATTCAGGCGTCTCGACGGGAGTCGACGCGACGTATTTACGGTTCCACTTGGGCGGCCTATACCTCCTTTTGTCGCCAGTCGCAATTCGATCCCCTGGCTCCTTCCGTTAAGCAGGTCCTCATCTTTCTTCAGGTGGGCCTTACGAAAGGTCTGGCGGCTAGCACTCTGCGGCGCCAGGTTGCTGCCTTGTCAACGGTCATCCATGTGGACAACTTGTGGTCTTTGGCTTACCATCCGAGTATTCGCAGTTTCCTCAGAGGCGCGGACTTCTGTTCCAACCCTCGTCATCCGTTGGAATATCGCCGGCTCTTCAGATCTACATCCGCCGCACTGCTTCGTTCCGACGCTCTGAGGCTCTCTTTGTGGCGTTCCAACCGGCATCCATGGGGAGTAAGGTGTCGTCTCAGACCATTAGCAGATGGCTTAAGGCTTGCATCGCCCGCGCTTATGAATCCCAGGCCAGGCCGGTACCGCCCCGTTTGACAGCACACTCCACTCACAGCACGGCCACTTCGGCAGCCTGGGCCATGCAGGCCTTTCTGGAGACATATGTCGGGCGGCCACGTGGTCCACTCCTTCATCCTTTGTGAAGAACTATAAATTGGACTCTTTCGCATCTGCCGAGGCGGCCTTCAGTAGGCGGGTGCTCCAGCAAGTCTGTTCTACTGTGTCCTCCCTGGACCGGCCTTCTCCTGCCCATGACTCTTAAGCTTCGGTATATCCCATTGCTTGGACTCTCGTAGCAGCGCACAGGAGAAGTGCCATTGGCTTACCTGAACGGTCTTCTCTGTGCGCTGCGTAGAGAGTCCAAACCCGCCCTGGTTGCTACGGTCCAGGGTTCCTTTGGCCTTTCTGCACGTCCTCCTTGATCTTCTTCGTTTTTGAAACTGGTGGGCTTTCACCAGTGGTGCACAGAGGGCGTGCTTCAATCTATCTCTCACTC
>QLTV01004445.1:3517996-3547953 GCA_003457575.1 Thermophis baileyi
AATTGCGTTTTGTAGGGAAAGAGTTTATATCTTTGTGTTCGCCGTATTATTTCTCTCCATGTGTTTCTCTTTTTTTTTATTTTTTTTTTTTCTGGTTTTTTTTTTTTTTTTTTACGGTTTTTTATATTGTTGTGAGCCGCCCAGAGTCCCTTGGGAGTTGGGCGGCATACAAATTTAATAAATAAATAAATAAATTACTTCAGTATCCAATTGTAGTAGTTTAATCTGACTGCAAAGCTGTTGTTTGTCCTGATTAGCATTATTCAGACATCTATTTTTAGATCGAACAAGCATAAATTGAAATAAATATTTTATCTGCATTTGTAAGCCTCATTCAAAGCTGCTGTCTTGTGGAAGCAAATGCTGGAAATACAATTTCTTTTGGGTTTTGGCTAAGATGAATTATAGCATTTCATAACTGTGTTGCAATTCTAATAGTAAAATATATCTTTTCCTCCTAAAATACAAGAGCACATGAGAGCAGTCCACAGCACTAAGTCTTTGATGATACATGGTGAAACAGTTTTAATTTTAAAGGTCTGCATACTTTACTGTTTACGCATAAGCAGCTAGCTTGGCCTAGACAGTTATATCTCAAGCCAAAATCCATGGAAACTGGTTCATAGCGAAGCATACTGTTTTCATATGCTACCCACACCAACCAATAACCATTTATTTGCTTGCTTTCAGCTGCATTAAAACTTCCTTTGTTTTCTTCCCTTTTTGGGGGGCAGGGGAGACCAAAGTGAGTCCATTCTTAAATTTATTTTTCTATTATGGTGTTTAGATTAGATTACTCAAGCAGAATTGTGCTTATTTTGTTTTATGTAAGGTAAAAACTTATTTTTGAAAGTTTCTCTTGGGTTCTGAAGTTTGCATTTTGTGGAACAAGCATTGTCTGGGTGGGGGGGGGAGAGAGACATCTAGGTAACTTGAGCATTAATATAAGCTACTATAATTGGTAATTGTAGGTGACAATATTCTTCCATTTGCATCTTTACCTATTGAAGAAATAGATTATGGCATTTATCATATGAATTTTTACATATAAAATAAGTTTTATAACCTGATCCTTGAGTTATATATTTTTATATTATTCTGATGCACATGCAAGTAAGTATTATGCTGCAGTAAATTATGTGTTAGAAGCAGATTAAAAATGCTCTTTAAAAAGCATAGTAAAAGGACTCTGGGACTTTTGAGAATCCCTCTTGCTCTTTAGAAAAAAATACAGAAACAAGTTTTCCTTCAAATGTGTGTTCATTATTCTTGAGCACTTGCAATATTAGATGTGATCTACATCAGTATTTTTCACGACTTTACGATGTGTGGATTTCAATTCTCAAAATTCTGTACCCTGTGCACTCACTGGGAAATTGAGTTGTAATCCACACACTTTAAAATTGATGACCTACACTACGCCTCCAACTTTTACTCATTTACATTATCACTTTTCCAAACTGTAACTAAAAACAACTAAAGGAAGGAGATACAGGTAGTTTTTGACTTATGACCATCATTGGGACCATACTTTTGGTCACTAAGTGATGCAGTCATTAAGTGAATCATCACAGGCATTAAGCGAATCACCATTTACAATTCAGTTGCCTCCATCGATTTTGCTTGTTGGAAGCCATATGGAAAGGCCACAAATCACAATCATGTGACCACAAGACACTGCAACCATTTTAAGTGTGAGCCAGCTGTAAGCACCCAAATTGCAATCAAGTGACTGCAGGGGTGGTGCAATTGTTGTAACTTTGAGGACCAGTCATAAGTCACTTTTTGCACCATTGTAAATTCCAATTGTTATTGAATGATTGTTAGTTGAGGGATACCTGTATCTTCACCTCCAAAGTCTGCCAGACCCCTTTGTATTATATTTCTGGGGGTAGATCTGTTGCCAACTGATGTGTGATTTACGGTAATTATTAAATTTTAGTTCAAACAAAACACTCCAGTCCTGAGAGTTGTGCCTTTAGAAGATTGCCTCTTTTCCTTCCTTCCCATCAAGTAGTATGGCACACTAGGCTAGTTCAGTACCAGGCAGGCAAAAGGACTTTCCTAATCCATTATATTTATTAAAAGAATCTAGGAAAGAGGAGTTAGAGATGATTAGTAATGTGAAAGACAGAGTTTACTGAGTTGATTACTGTGCACCCACAAGGCAGATTTCCAATTCTGTGAAGTAGAGTTGGGGGGGGGATGAGTTTGCGTTGGAGTGTGAAGGAATACTGTAGAATAAGCATACAACAAAATATATGTTTCGAACCAGTGATCAGCTTCCAGAAATAGCAACTATTTGTAAGCATTTGAAATGTGCAGTATTGCTGAATGGGTGAGGAGAGAATTTTGAAACATAAAAACTATAGTAACATTCCATACAGACACACCCAACAAAAAGACCAACAAATAGGCATGAGCATTTCCAATATTAGCTACTATTTCTGTTGACAGAATATGGTTATTGTATGTTAAGTTTTATTGAGTATAATTGCAAATTTAGAACAAAAATATATCCTGTGAGAATTGATATTTCAAACATATTTATCCTTCCTCCACATTGTTACTGTACAGAATTTATGCAGCTGTTTCTGGTGGGTTCTCCCCAGGGGTGAGTTCTAACTTACCTCGCTGCCGGTTTGCTTCCTCCCGTGCTGTGTGGCTGCGTGCACATTGCGCGCTGTGGCTGTGCTGCGCGCGCGCACCACGTGGCCGCATGCACAGTGCTAAATTTTTTTTTAAAAAAGTAAAAAACAAGATGGCGGTGCATGCGCAGTGCCGGGGACTCAGCTTCTGTGCATGCGCAGAAGGAAAAAAATTCAAAAATTCTTTTAAAAAAATTTCAAAAAAAAAAAAGATGGCGGCATCCACGGACCGGAACCGACAGAACCGGCTCTGTGACATCACCAGCAGTTTGCTATCGGTTGTATAGAACCGATGCGAACCGGAAGGAACCCACCTCTGGTTCTCCCCTCCCCCTTTATAAAATGTCTTGCTAAAGGAACAGATTAGGGACAGATCTTCATGGACAACATCCATGTGGTTGCTAATAGTTGATAACAACTTGATGGCACATAATCAAAATCAATAAAATGTCTTGTAGTTGAATGGCCTATATTGCACCTCATGATAGATCAGGGTCTTGTACAGGTAGTCCTTGACTTACAACAGTTCATTTAGTGACTGTTCAAAGTTACAACGGCACTGAAAAAAGTGACTTATGACTGTTTTTCGCATTTACGATTGTTGCAGCATCTCTGGTCACATGATCAAAATTCAAATGCTTGGCAAGTGGTTCATTGCAGTGTTGGGGTCATGTGATCCCCTTTCGCAAACCTTTTGACCAGCAGTCAATGGGGAATCCAGATTCACTTAACAACCATGTTACTAACTTAACAAATGCAATGATTCACTTAACAACTGGTAAGAAAAGTTGTAAAATGGGGCAAACTCACTTAACAAATGTTTCACTTAGTAGCATAAATTTTGGACTCAACTGTGGTCATAACTTGAGGACTACCTGTATCTAGATTTTGAGACACATTAGTAGATAGGCATGTTTTAAGGCAGTGGTTCTCAACCTTCCTAATGCCGCGACCCCCCCCCCCAGTCACCAAGATGGCGGGCTAGCGCGCGCTTAGGTGACCCCTGTGAAAGGGTCGTTTGACCCCCAAAGGGGTTGCGACCCACAGGTTGAGAACCGCTGTTTTAAGGGAGCTTGGTTTCAAAATTTTCATTTACAAATTTTCTTGTAAGTCATGATTTCTTATTTCTTTAATTAAGGGGCACTTGTGATAACTATAAATATAGACACAAGTACTTTGAAAATTAGCTGTAAATGTGAAGTAATTGGGAGGGGAGAGGAAAGGAAAGGAGTTGGTTAATCTAACTGCTCAGTAAGTCTTTTCCAAAGTGGAATTTACTGTAGGAAGATGAGAGTATTCCACTGGCTTGGAACATTGAGTGTGAAGGGAGCTAAACAGTTAATTTGGTTAAATAATTAGGTTATGCTAGTAATGTTTCATCCTGTTTTTATGTATTCAACATGGATTGTGTAATTTCTATAATATTGCATGCTTTATTTTCAAATAGTTATAAGCTATTGTGACTTACAGAAGTGATAGAGTATTACAGAATATATCTTTTATTTACTTATTACAGAAAATAAATTCTGTTCACTTAATCAGGAATTAATGTTTAAGTATTTCTGTTAAGGAGTTTGTAATTCTAAATTTGCAAATGTGCACTGCTTTTTAATCTAAATCAGTAGCACGGTATGCTGAAATTGCTTTTCCTTTTAATGGACAGGATGAATAAGAATATGGATTGCAACAATAACAAGCTGTAACTTTTCAGCATATACAGATTTACATTTTGGCATTAAATGGCAGGTAAATATTATTATGCCTTGCCAGACATTTCTTATTTACCTAGATAGCTGTAGCCTGTATTTTCCATCCATTTAAATTAAAAAATAGAAATAGAAAAATTGTGAGTTGATTATTAATTGTAAGATTAAAATAAAAGGTTTGATTTGAGAGAAAATAATTTCAGCCTGTTGCCAATCTTTATTAAAACGTGGCGCTTTGTAGGGTATATTGCTGAGAAGTAGTAGAAAACGAAGCGTACTAGTTGCACTTTGCACAAAGGAACGAAAGAAAAGTAAACTGCATTCTCTTTAAGATTATAATTTTCCTACCCTCTTCCTGATTGACAATGTACGCTGGTCACATGATTCGTCTCTATTTGAAGGTCACAAAAAGCTGCCTTACGCGGGGGGGGGGGGGGGGGAGGGGGGCGGGAGAGGGCCNNNNATAATATTTTTCCCCCCTTCTTCATTGTCAATATACGCTGGTGACATGATTCTTCTCTATTTTTAGATGACAAAAAAATGCCTCATGCGGGGGGGGGGGGGGCGAAGTGTGCGCGCAATTGCGCGCCTCTGTATGTGCGCGCGCGCGCCGCCGCGCGCGATCATGATTGTGATCGAGTGAGCGAGTTCAACCCAAAATGGCCGACGGAGCTTGTGCTGGCTTTTGAACGTTTCAATTTGAGAAAATAGAAATATAACAATCTTTTTCAGATCTCGTCACTTCCATTTTTACCCCTGTATGTCTCAACTTGCTGGATTTAAGCACTGTTGCACTTTATGAGGTCAGTAGTTTATGTATGATTTTTGTGCAGATTAGCGTGACTGCTTCATTTGATTTTGCAGCACGATGTTTGCCTCGCATAAGTGGTTTGATCTTGTTCAAATGCAGTTGCCAGATCTTGGAGAAGATCGCTAAAAGGTATACGTGGCAAATTTTGGAAAGGTTAAATGACTTAAAAGCCTTTTGAGTATAATTAGTGTTTGGCTATATTAGATCTTTCTAAAGAATCTCATCCGAGACTTATCTTTTTCTTTACCTGCAAACATTCGTGTCTTTTGAGGCTTTTAACTCTGGTGCAAAAATTAGCATAAATTAAATGTGCTTATATTCTTTCTTGCTGTTATGATTGGCCAAGGAAGGGGGAGGTGCATATTTTTATAATGCTTTATATTCACAGAAATAAAATAATGCAGCATTGCAGCTTTTAAGAGGGATTTGAAGTAATTAATGAAACAGCTTGTGGGTTTTTCTGGAAGAAGCTTATGTTTCAGAATCTATCAGGCAAAAACGTACCTAAATATCTCTTGTGTCTCTGTGTCTCCTCACCCCAAAAACATAATTATTTTACTTCTCTTACGTTTTGGATTGCAGTGGGAAGCAAATGTTGTTCCCTATAAACATGACAGAGTTCAGAGGAAACAACTGTCTTGTTACTGTAGTTGTTCTCTGCTAGGAAAGGTTAAATTTAAAAGTATCAAGGTGAAATACTAACGCAATTTAGACTATTTTAAGAAAATATTTTAGACAATGTTATTGCAAATGAAATTTATGTGGGAAGAAAAATGAGGCTTTCCCCCTCCAAACAGGTGTTTTTATTTAAAAATGAAGCCTCATGTCTATATCTCTTATCAAAAAGATCAGAACAGTAGGCACTATAAAATTTACTTTCTATGAAGGAAGCCCTTTCTTTTGCATTGAGAAAGTGATATAATGTATCTCTGTGAGTAGAATTGAATAGAGCAATGTAAATTTTGATTGTCATACATTTCTCCCATTTTTCTGAAGGGCCTTGTATTTAATTTGTATTGTGATATTGTAAGATATAGGTGGGGCTAATTATAATGATTCTACTGCAATTATCAGATATTGCTTGAAATCTCACATACTAGCTCATGCAATGATATTAAATATCTATTTCTTATGTCACAAAACAGTGATCTTATTAAATTTTGAGCTTATTCCATAATTGCTCGTATGTATGTTGAGTTAGGTTGTATTGTCTTGAGAAAATAAAATCTGGTTTTGAGTCTACTATGTTGAGAAGTGCTCTACATTATATTGAACATGGATTTATTCTTTGAGGTTGATATATTCTAATGTGCTGACATGCACATGTATGAGCGATTTACTCAAGACAAATAACCTTGGTTTGGTTTTCAGGGTTACCATATTAAGTATGAAATTGCAGTTTGTGTGCTGCTAGTACATGCCATACAATTCTTTATCATTAACTCTAGTGATGAAAATGGAATAAACCATTTGAAAAACAATGTATGGAAGCTGAACAAAGATAAGAGTACTGTTTGAGCTAAACAATTTAATTGTGTCATTTATTTGGGAGAGATGCAAAAAAAACCTGATCTGAGCAGTTAAGAATTTAAAAATGATGTTCTTCTTATATAATGGTAACTTAAAGAAAACCATTTTGGTAACCATGCATTTTGGTTAGTTTAATATTTAAAAATGTCTTACTGCTAAGCAGAGCCTTTATATATTTTATAGGTATAATCCAGAATAATTGGTAAAGCAGCTGACATTGCTGCAGAATGGTGTCAAAATACCTGGGACAGTTTGTCTGCGATTGAAAACTACGGCTTCAATACTGTGAATAGATGATCAATGAATCTCTTCCAAATTGAAACATGTATTTCTCAGTAAATGTATAGCAAGATCTTTTAAATAAAGTAGGTCGACAGTCATAAGACAGAAACAAATATGCATAATACTTAGTTATAATTAAATAAAAACATTCCTAATGAGTATGTTGTAAAAAGTGCATAGAATAAAAAAGATTGGTGTCTGCTCTAGGGTCCTGATTATCAGTCATTCGGGGTCCTCAGAGCTTATAATAGAAAATAAAAGCAATAGTGCTACTGTAATATTGCTCTACCATAATTAGTTTTCTGTGGCATAGTATCTTTGAACATTGAGGTTCCATTTAATTACTATGGGCAAACACAACAATTGTGGCTTCTTTCAGATTTCCTAAAGCCTTCTAACCAAGAGTTTTTCTTGCTTTTTGCTCCCTTTGCCCCAGTTATCCTTTTAAATTGAAAAAAAAAACCACTCAAATTCTTTAGCCTTTCACTCTTTGACCAATTTAGTGATCCTTCTCTAGACTCTTTTTGTATATACAGTTTCAGCTTGCCATATTTGTTCAATAAATCTTCTGCTATGCAAAGTGTTACTTCCTAGATTCTAGCTTTTGTGATGACTTGATACCTGGGTTTAGCAGAATGCCTACAATGGATGTGTGATTTAGTATTTCATCAATGATTGCATTTCATTTATGTTAATTATTGATAACCCTCCATTTCAAACATACAATTTTCTCTTTTATAATTCCCTGTTTTCAACATGGAAAAGTATTCTTGATGGTAGATATTAATAATTATTTCTGAGCAAGATGTGCTGTAAATCAGCAAAATTATTTAAGAACTAGTGTAGACAAACTAGATTCCCTTTTGTTTCATATTGTGTTAAAATATTGTGGTTTGAGTTCATCATTTCTTCTTCATGCATAGAAAATTCAAATTCCAATAAAACTAAGAACCTGTTTATATTTAAAAGGGAATTGAATTTCTACAAAACCCAGAAACATTTCATTTTGGTATGTGAAAGAGCACATCAACAATATTTCATGTTAAGTAAGAATGCTGGTTATCTGAGTCAGTTTCAATCTGGGTACAGGCCTGGTTTTGAGATGAAAACAATTGATTGCTTCCAACCTGTATCAGGGAAAGGACATGGTAATCTGATCCTTCTAGTTCTTCAAATCATCTCAATGCCATTCACTACAATAACCTTCCAAATTGGCTTTGGGTAGCAGGATCGCGCCAATCCTGACAGTTGAGCCTCAAAAGATGAATGTGGCAAGCTTTCTTTTTATGTTATGGTCTTTGGATTATGGTACTGAAAAATCCACTTTGTCACTTGCATGTCTCATCATATAGATGATGATGAACCATGCTGAAGAAGGGGTGTGTGGGCGAGATCAGAGATTTGCACTACAGTATCACTTGTAGATGGATTACAAACAGTCATGGATATTTTTCATATAGATTAAAATGATTGACTCTTGTGATGATGTGAACACATCCATGCAGTTTTATTGGCAACAGTGTGGAAATAATTATCCTAGTTGTATCTCATCTAGTTACAGCCCTAGTATTCCCCAGGTTTCTCCCAAGCCTAGCCAAGTCCAGTTTAAGTAAATTCTGTTTCCAAGGCCTGTCAAATAGAGTACAGAGGCAGTGAGCCAGGGTATCTGAATCAGTATTTAATTCAGACAAGATAAAAGTACTTTGAGGAAACTTTGCTTAAATGGATCAAGAGATTTGACGGATACTAGTTGGTATGCCACTGCCCATGAAGAATCAAGCCCAGTTTGTAAATTCTTCTTGATTCCTTACTATTGAAGTTGAGGTGGTAGCAGTAGCCACAAGTGCCTTTTTATTCAATGTTATTTGTACATCAGTGGTAGCTTTATATAAAAAACATGTTTAGCTTTATCTGCTAGAATCCAGTCTTGTCTACTATAATGTGTTTCTGTGTAGAGTTGCTTTTGAAGGTATTTCAGAAATTTCAGAACTGAAATTTCCTTCTGAAATCAGGTAATTTTAAATATAAATTAATGCAATTTTAAAAATGCAATTAATCTACCCCAGCAATAGCTAATATATCAAAATGGTATTTAATTTTACCAGGTTGGTTTCATAGAAAGGAGATATGGGACATTATAATATATTCTAAATGTGGTTTCATAATACAAACCATTAACTTACTTTTCCAGAATTTTAGAAGCTTTGTTGCCTTAGCAGACCGTACATTACTTCTTAATTTTGCATATCTTGATAGTATGAGCATTATCAAATTATTGCATGCATTTTGTTGACATTTAAAATTGTACGTACTATACTTTTACATGGGGAGGTTCTACAGCATTAGGGAAATCACTGTTAAAGCAGAGCTCATGTTTTCTGCAAATATTTTGCCTTTATCCCAACAAGGCTTCCTCAGCACAATGGTTCCAAAGTAGGCATTCATCATACACATAAAATCTATGCAATGTTACTCAATCTCAGCGTTAAGATTTTTGAACTTCAACTTCCAGAATTCTCCAGCCGGAATTGAAGCTCACACAACGCTGCTGAGGTTGAGTATGTGGAATTTGAATTCTGTGCAAATTGATTTAATTAAGAGAATTTATAGGCCACCCAACTCACTTAAACTCCATGGTTGGTTGGTGATTGGATGCATCTTGAGAATATCAATTGATTCACAGGTGGGAATGGAATTAGTGCTGTTCTGATTGGTTCTCTGCATTATGTATGGTTTGAATCACGAGCTTGTCTGTTAATGTTTTTTTTAATTGAGTGCTTTGCTTCAAGGAATTCTCTGACTGTTCTGCTATTTCTTTATTTTCCCAGTCAATATATGGTTTATTCTGAGGGAGTGATGGATGTTAGGTACTTCTGGTTTTGGTTCTATGTTGGACATCTGATCTTTGATTTTGTGGAATTTTTCCTCTCCTTTTTTACTACAATTTTTCCTCTAAATCGTTGAGTGAACATGTGACTAAGAGAAAGGAGCCTTGAAAGTCACTGGTTACCAAACTCTTTTGGATACAGTTCTCTTGTATGACTCTGCCAGTGTAGGTTTCACTCCAGCCAATGTAGTCAGGCATACAAAATTTGGTTATAAATACACACATCGGAAATGATTTTTGATGGTCTCTAAACAAGGTAGCTGCTAAACAAGTAGAAAACTTGAGTATTTTTCTAGTTTACACATGATTCTTTGTAGAGTTTCAGGGAAGCAAGGACTATAGTGATGCCTAGTGGCTGCAGTGATTTTTCAGTTTTTAATTTTGTTTCCCGGTGCATTTAAAACTTTCCATGATTATTTATTGGTATTACTGAATGTCAGTTGTCTGAGGATGAAAAAATATTAATATTAAAGGCTGGGAATACTAGTTTCTCTTTGATTTACCTAAAGGAAAATAAACCAAAGTTAGAAAGATACATGGGAAACTTGTTTAACCTTTACCATGAAACAGAAAACTCTGTTTAGAAGTTTTCTTCTTATGTTTCTAAAGTATAACACGCACAGAACATCATAATACAGTAAACTTTATTGGAGAAGCAACATCTCTTTATGTCCACTTATATTCATTTGTAATTTTAATAATTGATTTTGTTATCCCTATGCAAATCCTTTTGCCACTAATTAAATATATTAGCTTTTTTTTTAGGCGCAAATTTTTATATGAGGTTTAACCAGGAAATATGCCCGTTTTAAGATTAAGGTAGTCAATAATCAGTGAAAATGGTTCATATTTCAAGCCTTCTCAGTTCTACCACTTGTGCACTGGACCTCTGCCTGACTTGATTAATAAAGAGAGGTGCTGGGCACTACCTATAAAGCTCTATATAACATAGGGCCTGGATGTATAAGCAGCTAGCTTTCCCCAATAGTTTCTGCTTGTCTTATTCAGACAACTAAGGAGTACTTACTGAGGACCAGATACTATGAAATTTGAACTGAAATCTTAGCCTTCAACTTTTCTGAGGTATATACATCATCATCTTAGAAAAGTCTATCAAACTAGAAGTCCTGCCTTTAATTGTTACTCATTTGCTTTGCAGCTCGAATACTGGAGTTTCCCCCCTTTATTTTAAACATACGGAAAAATACTTTTGTTCTTTTTAGCATTCTTCTGCTTTCCAAATTTTCTTCGTTCATCCAGGAAGCAGCTTCACGGTTTGGATTCCCCCCCCGTTCCACCCCCTTTTTCCTTTCCAAAAGTCCACGGGGCTCATCTAAGGAGGGGGTGGGCATACGACGGCCTCCTTTTCGCCCCTCTCAGGATCGTCGGAGCCGTCCAAGCGCTGGAGCAACTGCTCGCGCTATTTTAAGAGGTCCCAGCTCTGCCGCGTGTATTTCCCGGTGCCACTTTTCTCTCTGGGCTTGTCTTGCTAATTATCTGCCGACTCACAGCTGATTGGAAGATAGCGCTGGAGCAAACGCTCGCGCGGGCTTCTAAGCCCCCTGCAAGAGGCTGGAAGGCTCTGATTGTGATTGCAGGCTGATTGTCCGGGGTTTGTTTCTCCTCCCTGGCCCCTGCTGAGCCCATTAACTTAGGCGCTGGAGCAAATGCTCGCGCGAATATTATCTGCCCAGAATAGCCGCTTTTACCTGCATCGGCTCTGCCTCTCTCCTCATTGTTGGGCCCATTTTCCCTTAGAGCTTGCTCGGGTGGGCCCTCTTTTTTCAGGACTAAGATTTCTCCTAGTGCCATATTAGCCCTTGGAGCTTGCTCGGGACGGCATTTGTGTGCAGGGGCATTAAGGACCACGAGGCAGGAGCGGCCATTTTGGATCGGCCATTTTGAAACCGGGCCTTAACTCCAGATAATGTCAGATCAAGCCTCCTTGCAAGACGATCCTAGGGGCAAACGCCTAAGAAAGACTAATAGGGGTACCTCTGATGATGAACAGTCTTCCTCTTCAGGTCATCCTTCTACCAGGTCTCGCAACTCCAGGGAGGCCTCTTCCAAGGCGACTGAGCGTGCTGAAAAGAGGAGAGACAGGGCCTTGCAAAAGATTTGCGATAGATCTGCTAGACAAACCAGACAGCAGAATCAGGCCCTTTCTAGTTCCACTGCCCCAGGTGAAGCAGGGGAGGATCCCTTAGCCCTGGATGCTACCAATCTACCCAGGCCCCAGGATGACCTATGGGGTGGTTCTCATCCTGCCCATGAGGCCCCGGCTCCCATACCTCAGCCAGAAGGGATTTCTGTGACTACAGCTTGGGGTTCTGAGGCGCAAGCTTCCCCTCAGGTTTCTGCTCCACAAGTGCCTTTAGATCAGGCTGCCTTCCAGGCCATCATTACAGCTGCCCTCCAACAAGCCCTTTCATCTAGTCTGCAGTCTTTCGCAGCACCAGGGGTCTCTACAGTCTCTCAGGGACAGGGCAGTTCCAGAGCTAATACTCTCCCAAGTATCGCCCCTCGCCAGGGCGCTCAGGACAATTCATCTGAGGAATCTGAGGGAAGCAGTGGGGCGGAAGGAGTACATGAGGAAGATGAAAATATCGGATCTTTCAGAGGATGAGGGTCTCCTCTGACCAGCCCATTCCGACAGGTCTTTTTCCATCTGCCCTGTTTAAATCTCTTCTTTTCAAGGCACGTGCTGCTGCCGGTCTGGCTTCTGCTCCTTCAGCTTCAATTCCTGTTCCCGAGGGGCAACCCGATCCTTTGTTCTCCGAAACCAAACGGGAATTGGATGTAGTGCCAGCCCCTCAACTCTTTTTGGACACAGTGGAACGACAGTGGGCCTCTCCGGCCTCTGGTCCATCTCCTTCCTCTCAAGATAAGAAGTTCTTTAACGTGACTTCTAATTTGCCCGATATTCTGTCGGTTCCCTCTGTGGATGAGCCAATCCGGGCTCTTTTTTCCCCAACTTCCATGCCAGGAGAAGCTGAGGAACTCCTAAAGCCAGAAGACAGGAGAATGGAGCAGGCACTCACGAAGGCTCACCAGGCGGCGGCCTGGTCCATCAAGGCCTCCTCAACTTCTTCCTTCTTTGCGAGGACCACCCTGATATGGCTTCGCCAGATCCAGGACCACATCCCAACCTCCAATCTGAGAGCCCAACAGGATCTCAACAAAATCTTCGCGGCCGTTCAGTTCTTGGCCGATTCCACCCTGCAGGCATCCCGTTTCGCTTCTAAGGCGTTGGCCTCTTCTGTAGTAGTCAGGCGTATGCACTGGCTATGCCAGTGGTCTGCGGACTCTCGCCATAAGTGGCGCCTGGCGTCCGGTCCGATTAGCGGACAGTCTCTTTTTGGTCAGTGTCTGGATCCGCTCCTGGTTGAATCCTCGGATCGGAGGAAGGTTCTGCCTTCTCTTTCTAGGAGGGGGTTTCCCCGTGCTACTCCCTACTATCGGCCCTTTCAACCAGCTGACCAGGGTCTCTCCTTCCACCGGGCCCCAGGTCAGTATTTCTCCCGCCAGAGGCCCCAGGTAGATAGGTCGGGCAGGGGAAGGCAGTTCCGCAGGCAGGCTAGAGGGGGTCCCCCTCATAGATCTTTCAAGCGCCCCAGATGGTGAGGGTTCCTCAATTCCAATAGGGGGCTGCTTGTCAAAATTCACTGCGGCATGGGAAGCCTCCACCCAGGACTCCTGGGTGAGGAATACAATTCAATTCGGTCTTGCTCTGGAATTCCTCTCCATCCCCCCGAGGTTTTTTGTCTCCTGCTCGGTTTCTAGGGTTCCCTCCAAGAGACGCTTGATGGATGAGGCTGTTCAACACCTCCTCTCCATCAGACCCATTCAGAGGGTCCCTCGGGAACACCAAGGTGAGGGGTTCTACTCTATCCTCTTCCGAAGTCCTCGGGCGGATGGAGGGCAATTTTGGATTTAAAGCGTCTAAATTCTTTTATTAAATATAGAAAATTTAAAATGCACTCTCTGTCTTCCATTCTGGCTTCTATCCGTCAGGGAGATTATATGGCTTCCTTAGATCTGACGGAAGCCTATCTCCACATCCCCATTCTCAAACAGCACAGGAAGTACCTCCGCTTTTGCTATGCCTCAGAGCACTTCCAATATCGGGCTCTTCCCTTCGGATGAAACGGTTAAACCGGCATCTCAAATACCGGAAATTCAAAATGCATTCCCTTTCCTCCATTTTAGCTCTCATCCATCAGGGCGACTTCATGACGTCCTTGGATCTTACAGAGGCTTATCTCCATATCGCAATTTACAAACCCCACAGGAAGTACCTCCGTTTTTGTTACAATCAGGAACATTTTCAATATAGGGCTCTTCCCTTCGGACTGTCATCAGCCCCTAGGGTCTTCACTAAGATTCTTGCAGCCCTGGCCACTCATCTTAGGACCATCCCTATCCACATACAGTGTTATTTGGATGACATTCTGATCCACGCCTCCTCTAGGGAGGTGGCCATTCAACATCTCCATATTACTATGCGCACTCTACGACAACATGGTTTTTCAATCAACTTGGCGAAGAGTCAGCTGTCCCCTTCATCGTCCATCATTTGGGGGCTGTGATTGATTCTCACCAGTGTCAAGTTTTTCTCTCCCCAGAGCGTCAAACTAGCATTAGGGAGCTGGTGCTCCGGGTCAAGGGTGAGGGTAGGGTACCTATTTCCCTCTTAGCTACCCTACTTGGCAAAATGATCTCTTGTATAGCTATTGTTCCCTGGGCTCGTCTTCATTCCCGGGACCTTCAATGGTTCCTTTTGCCTCTACAGAAACAGGGCCTCGGCACGTCTTCTCGCAGGGTCCTGGTCCCAGCGGCGGTCCTGCGTTCTCTAGCCTGGTGGAATTCCTCGGCTCTCTCCCGGGGCTTTCACTTCCACGTGGTCAACAGAGTGGTGGTGACAACAGATGCCAGCCTGTCGGGCTGGGGGGGCCACGGACAGGGCTTGATGGCACAGGGTCAATGGTCTCAGGCGGAGGCCCTCCATTCCATCAACTGGCTGGAACTCCAAGCGGTCTTCCTGGCTCTGCGCCAGTTCCGTCATCATGTTTCGGGCCGTCACGTCCTGATTCTGACGGACAACATTACGACCAAAGCTCACATCAACAGGCAAGTGGGGATGCGTTCCAAATCTCTACTGGCAGAGGCGATGCGGCTGGGTCTCTGGGCGGAGAAGCACCTGCTCTCCCTCACGGCGGACCACATTGCGGGCGTCTCCAACACTCAGGCAGACTGGCTATCCCGGGCCACAGTGGATCAGACAGAATGGCGTCTCCATCCCTCTCTCTTCCTTCAAATATCTCAGAGATTCGGACCCCCTCTGGTCGACCTCTTCGCGACTCCTCAAAATTCACACCTGCCACGGTTCTTTTCTCGGTTCCGGTCCAGGGGAGCGGAGGGAGTGAACGCTCTCAGGACCGCTTGGCCTCCGGGTCTTCTATATGCCTTTCCCCCGCTCCCGATCATTCTGGACCTGATCCAGAAACTTACAAGAACGGGCGGAAGTGATCCTCCTGGCTCCTTACTGGCCCCGACGGGCCTGGTTTGCCGACCTCCAGGCTCTGTCGATCGAGCCCCCGTGGCGGTTGCCTCCCTCATCAGGCATGCTCAGCCAGGGTGCTCTGCAGCATCCGAACCCAGAATGGCTTCAGCTAACCGCTTGGAGATTGAGCGGCGCGCCTTGACCAGTCAGAACTATGATCCGGATGTCATAGCCACCATACAGGCATCCCGTAGGCCGTCAACCGACCGTATCTATTCGGCCACCTGGATGAAGTTTTGTTCCTGGTGCAGGTCCAAAGGACTCTCTCCCCTCTGCATTCCTGTTCTCAAGATTCTCCGTTTCTTACAACACGGCTTCCACAAGGGCCTCGCTCCAAACACTCTCCGCCGCCAAGTGGCAGCCCTTTCGTCAATTTTATCTTGCGACCAAGTGGACTCGCTCGCCCAGTTTCCCACCATTCGGCGATTTTTGAAGGGCGCTTCTAACCTGCGGCCTCCTGTGATACACAGATATCCTACCTGGGATCTTCCATGCGTGCTGTCATCCCTTACTGGTCATCCATACGAACCTCAGGGAGGCTTCCTTGCGACATCTCTCGTTTAAAGTAGCCTTCTTGGTCGCCATCACGTCAGCAAGGCGGATTTCTGAACTGTCTGCCCTCTCGGTGCGAGGGGACTTGTGTATCTTCCATGCGGACAAGGTGGTCTTGCGCCTAGACCCCACTTTTCTCCCTAAGGTGAACTCTGTTTCACAGATCACAGGAGCTCGTGCTTCCGTCTTTCTGCGTTCGCCCAGTCCATCAACGGGAACATAGTTGGCACACTCTGGATGTCAGGAGGGCTCTGAAAATTTACATTGACAGAACTCAGTCCTTCCGTAAGTCGGAAGCTCTATTTGTGGCCTTTCAACCGCGTTCCTTAGGCACCCAGGTGTCTTCATCCACCATTGGGAGATGGATCAGGAGTACGATCGCCACAGCGTATGACCTGGCATCGTTGCCCAAGCCATCGGGTGTCACTGCTCATTCTACCCGCAGCGCCGCCACTTCGGCTGCTTGGGCCACGCAAGCATCACTGGATGAGGTGTGCAGGGTGGCCACCTGGGCCTCCCCTACTCAATTCATCAGGCATTACAAGATTGATTCGTACGCATCAGCGGACGCTGCCTTTGGTCGTCGAGTGCTTCAACGAGTGGTGGAGTCTGACCATTAATAGTTTACCCGTGACAGTTCCCACCCCTTGGGGACTACAGGCTTTGGTATGTCCCATCCTGAATGCTGGCTCCACCCCAGGATGGAGAATAGGCGTTGGACCTACCTGATACGCCTCTTCTCATCTGGGGGGGGGGGAGCCAGCATTCAGTCTCACCCTGGTGCTGTCCATTTTTTCCCCTTAAACCTACCGTGAGGGCATGGGAGTCCGCCAGGTAGTTTCCTGGTTATTTTTTGTTGCCACATTGAGTCTAGTCTTCAGGATTCGTCAAATCTGGGCTTAGAGGCGGAGCCTAGAGATAAGAGAAAAAAATAGACAAACTCAGTCCTTTTACCTGATTGGACGAGGACAACCCATCCTGAATGCTGGCTCGCCCCGGATGAGAAGAGGCGTATCAGGTAGGTCCAACGCCTAATTTCAGAGTTTGTTTTGTCAGCGGTAGATGTTTTCACATTTTAAATTGATAATCTTTTAATAGCATAAAAAACTGAAAACCTGTTTTGAGTCTTTGTGGACATTTGATGGTTACCCTTTATCATGAATCAACACTTTCTATGGAATTGCTAGCCTTATGCCTGGTGGCTTTCTTTTATAAATGTGCAGAATTTTGTAAAGAGAGAGTACCTAAACTATATATAGGGAAGTCTTGTCAAATTCAAGCTCATTTATATAATTTTTAGTTTAAAAAAACAGAGGAGGATTACTATGGCATTTTCTTTTTAACAACTATCCCTTTCTCCTCTATCTCACAGACAAAATGGTGAGATATCTTATCTAAAATAACTTCCTTTAGATAACTTCCTTCTATTTTAAATATTCTGCCATGCACAGATTACAGAATAGCTAGTTAATTGGTAGAAACCCATAGAAAATTGGTTGCCTGCAATCTAATGATTGGAATTGCCCAGGTGTTATTTGTCTTGATGATATTTCTTCCACTGAGTTTGGACTTTTAAGATCTTCGCTCTCTTGTATTTACTTCTAACCTTTTCTTGACTTCATTGTGCCATCTTCATCCAGACTCTTGATATTATTTCTGTAGGGCAGGGGTCCTCAAACTTTTTAAATGGGGCCAATTCATTGTCCCTCAGACAGTTGGGGGGCTGGACCGGCTGGGTGGCCGTGGCTAGGTGGTCATGTAATTGGGTGGGCGTGGCCAATTTAACAGTCCATTAAACAATGCACACAAACCATTAAATAATACACACAAATTAAACTTTAATTTGTTTTCCTCCTGGGGTGTTTTTTAACAGTCCATTAAACAATGCACACAAATTAAACTTTTAATTTGTTTTGCTCCTGGGGGTGTTTTATTTGCTTTTGTTTGCATGTTGCTCTTTTGGTTGACTTTTCTTTTTACTAGATCATTTTTTCAGTTGTTTAGGAGTGTAGTGGTCCACTTCAGAAAACTCAGTTTTGCAGCAATTTTCTCAGCCCCAAGGAGCTTGAGAAATCGCTCTCTGTCTCTCTTCTCTCTCTCTTTCTGTCTCTCCCTCTCTCCCGTTTTCACATGTTTTTTGGCCTCCTGGGGCGTCTATGTGCCCCGTTTTTCATCTCCCCCACCTCCAGAAGCATTCTGCTGGCCAAAAACAGGCAAAAACGGCCTGTTTTTTGGCCAAAAATGGGCCGTTTTTGGCCGCCTGGGGCATCTGTGCGCCCCATTTTTCACCTCCCCCACCTCCAGCAACATTCTGCAGGCCAAAATTGTTGTCCTTACCTTTCAGTTCCAGCCCGTGGGGCTCGCGAAGGCAAGTCCTGTGCTCAGCTGAAGTGTGGGCAGGGTGATGTGGGGGGGGGCAGCCTCGTGGTCCTTCGCGGGCCGGATTAATGGCTTCGGCGGGCTGCATGCGGCCCGCAGGCTGTAGTTTGACAAACCATGCTGTAGGGCATCTTGATTCCTTCAGTTTCACTATTTTTCCTGGTTTGATGATGAGCGTGGCACATTTGTCCTGTCTGAACATCATTGTAATAATATCTTTTGTATAGATGTATATATGGACAGTGTTGAGCAGCGATTCTATTTCAGATGTTATTTTTTCGTACCACTTCAAATCATCCAAGTAATAGAGGTGGAATATCCTGGCAGATGTTTTTGATGTTTGATAGCCATCAGTGCAATGACAAATAGTAGTGGTGATAGTGAGTCTCCTTGAAAGATTTCTGTCTTGATATTAACGTCTCCCAATCTATCCTCATTGACCAGCAACTGGGTCCATTGTGCCATTGATCTTTACACAAAGCTTCTGATGTTTCTACTGACTCCTGTTAGTTCCAGGCACTTGATTATCCATTCATGTGGCAGGGAGTTGAATGCCTTCTTGTAATCAATCCATGTTGCATTCAAGTTAGTCTTCTCTTGCAGTTTTTTAGAAACATCTTCTTAGTTAGGACTTGATCTGTTGTTCTTCTACTGTTTGGGCTGTTTCCACTTAAGTGGAAAGAGCTTGTTTTCTTCACCATCTCTGCTGCTAGTGCAAATTCTTTCATTTCAGCTTCTTTTTTCTTCTTCTTAACCTCCTTTAACCAAGTTGCATTCTTGTTGTATTTCTTTGGGTTATCTCATATCTGCGCCTTGAACTGCACTGTTTCTTCCTTGTTGGGTGTTGACTGATTCACTTCAGTCTCTCCATTGATGGATTGGTAGAAACGTTTCTGATTGGATTAAAATTGGAGATTCTGCCTATAATTTGCAATTCAAGCTTCATATCTGCTGATCTTGGGTATAGCTGTTATTTGCTGTTTTATTATTTACAGTGCTTGCTTGATCTTCCTTGTTTCTAAGTGGTATTTCTTTAGGTATTCTTTGGTCTTCTTGTTCTTCAGCTTCTTTTCTTTAATCTGTTCTAGCTTGCTTGCATCTGATCTTAACTTACTGATCTTACTTTTTCTTTTTTCTTTTTTTCTTTTTTCTTTTTTGCATCCCAGGTATTCAGTTGTGTTCCAGGTGTGCAGCTGTGCTGTACATTAGTTGTTTAGTTCTTGCAGTGAGCTTATATTTGATATGGCAGTATTAACATCTTTTAATGCTTGTGCTAGCTGTTTCTTTGGCACAAGCTTCAATGTGGGCAATTTTATTCAGGTTTTGTGCTGTTCTAGATGCTCAGTTACACTGTTTCAATTCTTTTACTTTAAATAAAGGGCTTTGTTATTTCTGAGGCAGAGGAGAGGGTATCTGGTTTCAGAATGAAAACAGTTCAATAGCTATACTGACCTCCTTTACTGCCAACTCCTCCTGGTTTGCCTCTAAAGTCTGATTTACTTCTGGCAAGGCTTTGATTTCTTTGCCCTAAGTAGACTTTTGCAATTCTTCCAGTTCGGCTTCTGTGAATACTTTATTTTGTATTATAAATCGGCATTGAAAGCAGCATCATTCCTTGTTTGTTTTTCATGTCCTGAGTGTGATTGTCTATCTGAAAATGTCCACTCCCAGTCCAACCCAGTTTACTTGTGACCAAGATGTCAATTTTTAATCATTTCATTTCCTCTTTCAGTGGGTTGAGATTTGCCATGAGGCTTAAAGTTAGGCTCTTATATTTTGTTTCCTCTCCTCCTCCTCCTCTGGCATGTCTGTATGGAAAAGATAGGAAGCAATCAATTTCTACTTTTAGTTACGGTAATTTGTTTTTTAAAAATCTGTTTGCTTTGGATTATTCTTAAAACGTGGGAGATTAGTAATGGAGAACACAGTCTTTAAAATGACCTAATCATTTAAGGGTTTTCAGACAATTGAATTTTCTGAATATTCACCTGATAAAACAATTTTTGAAATCAGTTTTATCACCTTGAATCACCTTTATCACCTTCACCAATTCACCCAAAAATCAAGACCATTATTGCTAAATTAAGAGTCTGATGAGCAACGTAGTCAAAATATTAGAATTTGACAAGGTCACCCCCATCCATGAGTTCTAAAAATACTAAAAAGGTGTTGAGGCAGAATTTACCTTTGCAGAATTCATGCTGATTTTTTTCAGCAATGTTGTTTCTAGGTATCAAGGTTTTTTTTTCAATTGCCATTTCTACCATTTGTCTGGAAAGACATTAAGTTGAATGATTAATAACTTGACCTTCCCTGGATTTCTGTTTTAAAAAATGGTATTCACATTTGGTATCTTCCAAGCTTTTGACATTGACCTTGATTTTAGTGACAAATTATTATTTTTTTGCTACTAGATCTACAATTTCATGTTTAATTTATTTAGGAATTCTTGGATAGGTGCCATTAGACCCAATTATTTATTACAAGTGTAGTTTCCCAAGATGTCTTAAAATATCGTATTACCTCAGTTTGCTTTAGTTGTTCAAATTTCCTTAAAAAAATCAATATGGCTTCAGGTATCTGTTTGTATCTTCTATAGTAAAGATAGATGCAAACAATTACTGTAGCCCATTTTCATTGCAATCCCCATATCATCCTCACTCAAATATACCTTTCATTCAGAAAACCAATCATGGAAGCAGCTTCTCTACGGTATTAAATGAAATATAGGTCTGTCCCTTCACTGGTTGGTTTTCTCATTTAAATATGTTTAGAATTGTTCCTATTCTTCCCTGCCCCCTCTTTTCTGTCATGTATTTATTCTATTTTGTAATTTTTATTTTATACCTTATACTTTCTGCTAGAGTTTGTATTACTTTACATTCTCCTTGTTAGTGCAGACTTTCTGTTTCCTGAAAGAGCTTCTTTCTCTTTTACAACTTCATGGACACTGCTAGAAAGCATATGACTTCTTCCTATCCATTGAAGCACACATATTGAAAGACATTACTATTTATTTTTTTGCCCTCCCTATAGTTGTTCTAGTCCAAAAATGTAGAATCAACTAATAAAAAAGAATGTATCATTTCTAACTTAATATAGGGGGGGAAATCTCATAAATCTAGCCCTTGTCCTGAAAACAGATGTTCAAAGGATTAAATCTTCTCTACCCATCACCACACTGTTAGATGGGAGAAAGAGCTGTATTAGCATTTTTTTTGCGAAGCCATGTACACTGTCAGCCAGTTTAGAACAATAGTAACAGAGATTAGTTGATCAATTTTGATCTTCAAAATGCCTGTTACTCTGCACAGTGGTGCAGGCTATCAGTAATGATTCCACAGCATTTTTCATCCATTTATAGAGCCTTATCAGCCACAAAAGATTTAAGTTTGACCATCAACTCTAACATTAAACCGACTAAAGTTTTTGAATATGACCAAATATAATTATAGGTTTCTGTTCTTATTCTATAATGTTGTGTAGAAATACTGAAGAAATTTTACTGTTGCCAATGGTTGCTTATCTGTCTCATTTAGTCCAGAACAGACAGACCTCTATATGCCTCTGGAATCCTCTAAAACGATGGTATTAAATTTTGATGGACCCTGTTCTACCTACTCTTATTTCCTTCCCTCTCCTTTTTCCTGTCCTGCCTATCTGTTTTCTTACCTGCCAGCTGTACATCTATCCCCTCAGTACTTCCTGTTCTCATCTCTGCTTTGACCATTAGCCCACACAAAACCTGTTCTCTGTTGCTTGCCTACTTACTTTTCTCCTCTGTTCAAAGGACAAAGCAGCCACACTACTGCTGATTCAGATAACAGGACAAGACTCATATTGCCCCAGGGGTTCCAAAGGCCGATGCAATTAGTTAATTAACAAAACATTAGAATTTGAATACTTTCTTTTTGTGAAGGGAAGAATTTTTCTGAAGGCAAAATCAGGAATTGGCTATCAGCTAATCTCCTTAAATTAACTAATAGATCTATGCACACTTTACAGATGGTCCTTGGTTAATGACAATAATTGGAATATGATTTTTTTTGCTAAGTAATGCAGTCATAAAGCATGACATTGCATCACTGCATGGCTTAGCAACAGAAATTCTAGCACCTCTTCTTGCTGTTGTTAGGGGTTCACAGGTTGTTAAGCAAATCCCAGGTATCTTACAGGTAGGCAATTAAGGTGCAGCAGGGCTTGAGGTGGCTGCTGCCAGCAGGGGAGAGTGCATCAGTAGCCACTCCGACAGACCTGGGAGAAGGGTGCGCAGGCGGCCCCGGAGTGTAGTAGAGCTGGTGATGGCTGCTGCTAGGTGGGGAAGGGTGCAAACAACTTACCAAAGAGATTTCCGATCTTCCCTGACCATTTCCCCATTGACTTTGCTTGTGGGAAACTGGCAGCAAAGGTCACAAAAGGTGATCATGTGACTGCAGGAGACTGCAATCATTACAAGTGCAAGCTGGTTGCTAAGCACCCAGATCACAATCACATGACTGCAGGCGAGACTGCTGGAACAGCTGGAACTTCAGTGACCAATTGTAAGTACAATTCATTCAGTGCTGTTGTAACTTTGGTTGCTGAACGAGTGGTCACTTTGATCGCTGAATGAGTGGTCATTAAACAAAGACTACCTGTTAAATTAATTGAAAGAAATTCTTCGGAATTTTCAACTATTACTATAGTAATATACAACACTAGAAGGAGCAATATCACTATGGTTTGCAGCAATAGATCATCAGTTTGTAGAATTTGAACTTGATGTTCTTGATAAAAGAGAGGAATTATACTTTTAAGTAATCAAATTTTTCAGAGTCCTATTTATAGCTATTTTCTAGATGTTTCTGCTTCTCCATTTTTATTATATAAAAGTTGAGCTTGATAGTTAAGTTTGTGTATATGTACACTTTTTCTGACATATAGCAAATTGCATATCACATTTGGAGATGTGGCCATAATATATTTTGAAAACTTTCAGTATTCAAAAAAAGAGGAAGAATATGTTGGAAGAGGTGTGCCTTTAAATATTTTCCTGGTTTTAAAAGCCAGTTCTCCTATATTAATAATAACTGCATTTTCTTTGAAATTCTAACCTTAATCTACTATATTTTTTGGACTATAAGCTGCACCTAAATTTACAGGAGGAAAACAAGAAAAAAATAGTTTTTGGCCTCCACGTGTCGTGTTTTCGCCCTCCCAGGCCTCCAGAAGCACTCTGCAATGCTCCGCATGGCCCGTTTTTGCCAAAAAGGCACGTTTTTGGCCTGCAGAGTGTTTCTGGGGGCCAGGGAACGTGAAAACGCGACGCGTGGAGGGCTTGGGAGCCCAAAAACGGCCCCGTTTTGGGCAAAAACAGGCTGTGCGGAGCACTGCAAAGTGCTTCTGGGGGCTAGGAAGGGCAAAAACGCAACGCACGGAGGGCTTGGGAGCCCAAAAACGGGGCCATTTTTGGCAAAAATGGGTCCGTTTTTGGTGAAAATGGGCTGTGCGGAGCACTGCAGAGTGCTTCTGGGGTCCGGGGAGGGCGAAAACGCAACGTGCAGAGGATACGGGAGGCCAAAAATGTCCTGTTCTGTCTATAAGATGCACCTAAATTTTCATCCACTTTTAGGGGTGGGGAAGGTGTGTCTTATACTCCGAAAAATATGGTATATACACATTTGCATTTATGTTCTGTTGGGATAATAAAATCTACATTGAGATAACTATCCTGTTAGAGGTTAACTTTGTCAATCTTCTGAAGAAAAACAAAGGGTTAATCTATTAATTCATCAGTTTTCATAGACTGTAATCCATGTAATCATAAAAGTTTGCAGCATTCATTCCATAATGGTCACTACTAGCAAGGCAACACTCCTTTAGTCCTAGGTATTTTCTCTAGGCTGAGAAATTCAAAGAACTCCATAGGAATATCACTAGACAACAAAGGTTTTGCTTCCTAAACACTTTTAGGTGTATCTTACAAATTTTTGGCTGCTAACCACGAAAATAACCTGCAATTTAGCTTCGCTTATACCATTTTATAGAAATCTTTTTACACAGCAGCAGTATATATCCTGTATCTGTTGACTATGCTGCACACAGGAAAGAAATATATGAACACATAGAACTGTTGTTGAAGTACATCCTATATATCAAATAGAACTTGAAATATCTGTGGAGATCTAAAAGTAATGGAGGTTCTGGTACTTGGAATGCAGCTTGGATATACCAAGTACTGTTGTTACATATGTGAATGGGACAGCCATGCAAGAGAGTCACATTAATAAGAAATAGCCATTTCAAAAAATTTGGTTTTAGGACTGAAAAACGTGGCACATATACCTCTTGTTGACCTGACAAAGATATTTTTGCCTGTGCTTCACATAAACTAGGACTGATGAAAAAGTGTATGTGATGAACAAGGAAGGTGAAGATTTCTATTATTTGAGATGGATGTTTCCAAGGATAACTAATGCCAAGTTAAGGAAGGCATTTTTGTTGGTCCATCAGAACAGACACAACATTAATGACAAGCGGATTAAAGATCTGTTAGTGAGGCCAGAAAAACTCATCTGGAAAGCATTCAAGGATGTCATTGAATTTTCCTGGCAACTAAAGTGTACCAAACTACATTCAGCTGGTTGACAACTTCTTACAGCATACAAGGCCATGAAGTGCAACATGTCACTAAAGATTCATTTTCTGCATACACACTTGGACTTCTTTCCCAAAACTCAGTGATGGAACATGCTGAAAGGTTTCACAAGAATATTACCAGAGTGGAAAAAATGGTATCAGGGCAACTGGAATCCATCAGTGCTGGCTGATTATCATTGGACACTGCAGTGAGATGCATCAAACACCGATACAAACAAAAATCAGCAGCTAAACACTTTTAGCCCTATTGAACTCATGCACCATGTTAAAAACATTATGCGATTAAATACATTATTATAACCATATTTCTCAATATTACTATGTGATACAGTCATTCTGAAATTATATTTGTGTTCTGTTTGAAAGGGGTCTGTCATAATGGACTACTGCAATGTGCTCTACATGGGGCTACCTTTAAAGAGTATTCAAGATGTTATCACTTTTAAAGCCCTTCATGGCATGGATCCAGGCTATCTAAGGAACTGGCTCACCCCTATGGGACTAGCCCTCCACACCTGTGTTGGCAGAAGGGGCATGCTGCAGACCCCATTGGTAAAGGAATTTTGGTTGGCAAGTCCAGAAAAAAAGTCTTTTCTGCCATGGCTCCCACTGTCTGAAGCATTGTGCCTCCTGAAGTGAGATCCACACTCACCCTTTTGGCCTTCCAGAAGGGGTTGAAGACATGACTGTGCTAACCAGCTTGGGATCCCAATGGGGATGTGGCATTTTGGAAGTGGCTAATGGAATAAATAACACACACACTCTCCTCCTCATGTGCTCTCTTCCTTTGCATCCCGGTCAATTTTATTTTAACTGAATTTTAAATTTAAGATCCCTTTTATTATTTTAATGCTTTATATTGCATTTTAATTGAATGATTGTAAGTTGCCTGGAGTATCCTCTGGTGAGATGAGTGGCATATAAGTTTAATAATAGATAAATGAAAATAAGTTTTTCAGGAAGCAAAACATTTGAAAAAAAATGTCCAGTGTATTTGGCCCTGTTTATTGAACATGGATACAAATTGTAAGTTTCATTTAAGTATTATTAACAAAATAACTTACCGTATTTCTGATGTTCAGGTTTGGTTGCTGCTGTTTAGGAGTCAAGACAGTATTGAGAAATTAATCTGTGGGAGTTCCAAGTTTGCATTTAAAGTACGGTGGGAGAAACCCTAAAATATCTCAGTAAAGATTAAGTAAGCTCAGTGGTTATAGATGCTGATTGGAAATGGAAGAACAGAAAACTAGATAGAAAACTAAGTAAATGAAATATTATTGATGACAAATACATATAAAGCTTTGTAGTAATAGAGAGAAAAAAGGGTGAAATAACAATTTTTGCCTAGATATACAAAAGTTTAAAAACCATAAAGATATGAGCTAAATTTATAAACAATGTTGGTACACAATTTTGGTTGTGTTGCTATAAATTATCCAATTAAGGTATGTTTAATAGGCTATGGATAAACAAACTGAATCTAAGTTTCTATTAAAATACAGTAAGTTTAGTGTAAGCCGTATATCTCATGTTAACTCTTGGAATATTAAGTGATCTTTAATGCTTATTACTGTACTTATTATGAATAAAATTACAATTTTCCAGGGATTATATTCAGACTACTGTTCAATCTCTATAAAATACCATATCACATTAGTGAGAAATTAGATAGTGCCTCTTTATTTCTGCAGCTGTATTTTTACAAGTACCTATCAAGTACAAGTTTCTATCTTCAGAATAGTTACAAAGATTCAACAGTGTTTATAGTGTGAAATTTACACATATATAAACACATGCCACATTTGGTATAGTGCACTGAGAATGTTTTGCTTTATTCCATTAGCTCAAATAATTTTTACAGTTTGTAAAGACATAACAGGTTATTTGGTAAAACTATAGATGTGACTAATTTAAAAAATACATAGATGTTAACTGATTCAGAGAAATGATGAGTTTTCACTGACCTTATTGTGAACTTAGGATAAGTGAAATTCATTGTGTGAATTATTGTGAGGAACTTGGGTGGGAACTGAAATATATTTCCATTCAGCTTGCTATGTTTGGAAAGATTTATGACGGAGACTTATAAGGAAGGATTAAGGAGAATTGAATTCAAGGATTGGAGAATTGAATGCATGACCACTACAGAATGAAAAGCTAGATTACAAGTATGGAATGAAGCAAAATATTTTTACGTTTAATATTTTAAATAATTGAAGGATATTTTTGAACAGTAGATGAAGAAATTAATTTTAAAAGTGTCTTCCTCTATAGATAGAACAATTCTACCTGACAAGATTGACACTAATTTGAAAGTGAATTTAAAAAGACAGGCTACAAAACTGACATGGAAAAATATGCTGCACTGGATATACAAAAAAACAAACAAACCCAGGCAGATGTCTTAATAATTAAAAAATATATGCAAATAACAAGCCAAGAGAATGATCTGGATATTTTTTCTATATTGGATTTACAAAAGAGGCTTGTTAAAGCTTTGAAGAATTTTGTGAGATGGGACAAAGAAAAATGAAAAATCAAATTCCAGGACATTATTGGAAGGCAGTAAAGATAAAGATTGTTCAATAAAAGGAAGGTACATAAAGTTGGTTTATCTGATCAAGGTTAAAAGATTTGTTTTGTTACCTCTAGTAACCCTTAATGGATTTTTTGTTGACATCAGAACTGAAATGACAAGGCTTTATGAATTTGTTTATAGATAAAAAGAGAATTTTCTTTTCTGCACTTTTTTTTCGTTTTTTTAGTTTGTATTAGTTTTTACTGTAATTGTAATTTTTAATACATTTATTATTAAAAAAGGATAGATCCGTGATGGTAGATTTTAAAATACCCTATGGGAAAGATCAGTACATAGCAATAAGCTGACAAATGTTGCTTCACGCATTTCTGTCTCACTAGTTACAGCTAGCTTTGTAAATTTTGGCTATTCCAATATGCTGTGGCTTCATCAAAGTGGAACCTTCTTCATTTTAAGTAATTTCTCTACAAGTTGTGTTTGTGTACATTGTCTTTTCAACATGCCAGGTCTGTGAAATCCTTACTATATTCGTCAAGGATTCAGCAGACTCTCTGAATATTGTCTGAAATTTTCAATTATTTATAGCAGATCTTTAAAGACAGTTTGTCACCTTTGTTAAACCTAGGGAAGAGACTTAAAGACATAATGACTCTCTTAAAAAAAACCATAATCATTTATTTTATCAGCACTTGTTAACTATTGTTAAAGAGGAATAGTTTTAATGCTTCTAAATTGCATTTACAATTAAGTTGTAAAAGAATTGTACTGAAGAATTATAATGTAAATGTGAACATCTACTGGACATGTCTATGGAGATTCTCAGTCATCCAGGTCATGGTTGTCCCAAAGGTGCTTTTTCAAGAGGCAACTGGACTTTCTGGGGGGTTTTTTTGAAGATGTTTCGCTTCTCATCCATTCTTGGAACCAGAAAGTCCAGTTGTCTCTTGAAAAAGCACCTTTTGGGACATCCACTGGACACATGACCATTCATTCAGTGACTGTTTGAAGCTAAAGCAGTGCTGAACAAAAGAACTTACAACCCATGCCCGAAGTTACAACTATTGCAGTGCCCTGGGATCACATGATAAAAAGTCAGGCCCACTTGCATGACTATAGAGACACTTCAACTCCCATTATCTGCCTATCATTCCTCATCTCTGCCATGCACTCTACCACATACCCCTGCTGCCCACCACCACTGCCCTTCATTGACCACATCTGACCTTTGTTGTCTTCTTCCTCCTGCTGGTGGCCTGGGATCCAAGCACTGGGTGAGTGTGCAGCCTTGGGATAAGGTGAGGGCAGCAGTGCAGCGAAGCCTTGTCTGTTGAAGGGAACTTGCCAGACCTAGCTAGGAAGGAGGCAGTGGCATGGCAAGGTATGGTGCCCTCCATCAACGGCCAAGGCAGGAGAGTCAGCAGTGGCTGTCTTGGTGAAGATGCAGGTTTTATGAAAGGCATTGTTTGGGGTGGGCAGAACGGGGGGAAGGGGAGGGACACAGGCTTCTGGGAAACACTTTGTGCACTTTGCAGCTTGTGTGGCAAGCACTCCTGGAAAACAGGCATAGGGTTGTAAAATCTGCACACCACACAACACCTCCCATGATGGCTCAACCTTCACCTGGGGAATCACTGCCGCCTTGTCTGGTGATGGAGGGGGCAGCAGGGATATATGTAGCATTGAGGGCATCCAAAAGGATAAAAATGGGAAAGTGGGAGGAGTTGAAGTGAAGATGAATGTGGTAGGACATTAGACGCCTGAGGTCCTCGCCTAACAACAGCAGTTTCTTAGCTTAGGTAGGGACAGAAGTTCCAGTTCCAATTGTAATTAATAAGTCAAAGACTGCCCAATTTAAATTGTGTTTAAATTTAAATTTAAAAATGAAAAATGGATATTTATAAACATCTGTTTAAAAGATAAGTAAAAGAACCCATCTTTATATCGATTATTTCAAATATACTATTTAAGAGATGGAGATTAGGAGGTTCCTTTGGATTTTGGATTTCTGCTAGGAAGCAACAACTGCAGTATTACTAACTTGACTTAGATCTACTTGTATAGGGTTTCCCTTCTATATACTTTCAGATGTGGAGCAGAATTCTAGGAAAAGATAGGGAATTTGTAGATAGAGAATAAGTACAGTGGGGCAAAAAAGTATTTAGTCAGCCACCAATTGTGCAAGTTCTCCCACTTAAAAAGATGAGAGAGGCCTGTAATTGACATCATAGGTAGACCTCAACTATGAGAGACTAAATGAGAAAACAAATCCAGACAATCACATTGCCTGATTTGGAAAGAATTTATTTGCAAATTATGGTGGAAAATAAGTATTTGGTCAATATCAAAAGTTCATCTCAATACTTTGTTATATATCCTTTGTTGGCAATGACAGAGGTCAAACGTTTTCTGTAAGTCTTCACA